>APFE031020504.1:189169-210506 GCA_000404065.3 Pinus taeda
GTGATGCTTCAAGAAATGGAATTGGTGTTGTTTTAATGCAAGATGAAAGACCCATTGCTTTTGAAAGTCATCTAATCAAGGGAAACTTTTTACACAAAGCTATTTATGAGAAGGAAATGTTGGCAGTACTCCATGCACTTAAGAAATGGCGACCCTACCTAATGGGAAGACACTTCAAGGTAAAAACGGATCATGATAGCCTTAAATACGTTTTAGAACAAAGATTATCCTCTGAAGAGCAAAAAAAGTGGGTCACAAAGATGTTGGGTTATGACTTTGAAATCATCTACAAAAAAGGGAAGCAAAATGTGGTGGCAGATGCACTCTCAAGAAAGGATGAGGATGTGGAAGCATTGTTGTGCACTATTTCTATTATCCAACCAGATTGGATAAACGAAGCAAGGGAGGAATGGAAGAATGACAAAGAAATGTGGGCACTTATTCAAAAATTACAACAAGATTCCTGTATGTCTGATACATTTATTTGGAAAAATGATTCGTTATGGTACAAAGATCGCTTATACCTCTATAAGAATTCCTAACTAAAACAAAAGATTCTTATGGAATTGCATACTTCTCCCTTAGGAGGGCACTCAGGATTTTTAAAAACTTACCACAGGCTTAAGAAGGAATTTTTTTGGGATGGCCTAAAATCAAATATTCAAAATTTTGTGGCGGAATGTTTGGTTTGCCAACAACATAAGGTTGAAACAATTAAGCCCCCGGGTCTATTACAACCTTTATCCATTCCAAGCCAATGTTGGGAGGAGGTTTCAATGGATTTTATCACAGGTTTACCTAAATCTTAGGGAAAGAGTGTCATCATGGCGGTAGTTGACAGACTTACCAAGTATGCACATTTTTGTGCATTATCATATCCATTTAAAGCTAGTACAGTTTCTATTGCATTTATGGAAACAATTCAAAAGTTGCATGGAAATCGAAATATTATTGTAAGTGATAGAGATCCCATTTTCACTAAAAAAAATTGGACAGAATTATTTTCTTGTCTTGGTACTTAGTTAGCTCATAGCTCATCTTATCATCCTCAATCTGATGGGTAAACTGAGATAGTAAACAAATGTTTGGAAGGAAATCTTTGTTGCTTTGTATCTAATAAACAGACACAATGGATCAAATAGTTGCCTCTCGCTGAATGGTGGTATAACACTTCCTTCCATACAGTAACAAAAATGACCCCATTTATGGCACTTTATGGATATCAGCCACCATCCATCACATCATATTTAAGAGAAATTCTAAGGTTCAAGTATGGAACTTCGACATCAAACATCAACAACAAGTCCTCCAACTCTTAAAGGATAACCTTTGTTGGCACAGAATAGAATGAACAACAGGAAGATCAACATCACAACGAAAAGAAGTTTTGATGTAGTGATTGGGTATTCCTATGGCTCAACCATATTAAAAAAATTTTCCTCAAGCAAGCTTAGAGGATAATAAATTATCACCAATATTATGGTCTGTACAAGGTTTGCAAAAGATTGGTACTATGGCATACAAATTGGAGCTTCCTACAGCTTCTCGAGTGCACCCAGTTTTTTCCATGTTTCATGTTTAAAGAAGGTTATAGGTGACAAGCTCCTAGTTCAAACAATATTGCCAAAACTTGACGAGGAAGGAAAAATTATATTGGAACCGGAAGCAGTGGCAGAAATAAGAACTCGACAGCTACGAAATCGATCAATTTCAGAGTATCTCATCAAGTGGAATAACTTATCCGCTGAAAATTCCACATGGGAGGACGAGAATTTTATACAGAAGCATCCAGAACTACTCAAGCATTGAGGACAACACTTTTTTGAAGAAAAGGGGCATGTTAGGTCCCTATAATACTAGTGATTACCCCATTACTATTGTAATTGTATCCCTTATTAATATTGTTGTGCCCCTATTGTGCCCATACTGTTATTACTGTGCCCCATAGAATCCCTCTATTGTTTTTTTTTTGTGGCTTTATTTTATTATTGTTAGGTCGACTAGGTTATATTATGACTCCATAGACCCTTATATATAGAAAGGAGGTTTTGTCATTTGAATCATTCAAGAATTGTTCATTTGTGTAATGTAAAGGAGGTTTCCCCCTCGAAGAGGCTGAATTCTAAGGCAATGATCTATCTTTTCTATCTTTTTGTGAGCTGGTTTCATAACAGAAATTCTGGAAATGACTATTTTAGTAGTCAACTTCAAACTCATTTTCTGACCGAATCAAAACGAATTTTTGAAATCTAAAGGACAATTTTTTTCACCAAGAGCTCATCTACAAACACCTCTCTCAGTGTTTACACAGATATCCAGGTTTGGAAGATATGCACTTATCTTTGAGGCCTATTTTATAGAAATTTTCCTTGCTAGATTTGTTGCAGAAATTTTGAAATTCAACTTGGTGGAGGTCCAGGTCAACAAAGTCAACCAGGTCAACATCCACGTGGCAAAATCTCAGCACTCCAACACATCAACACTCCATCACATCAACATTTCTTTTCATTCGATGAGGGTCACTTACTGAATTTGTTGATCTCATAAATGATAGGAGACTCCTATTTGTATTCAGATTCTGTTAAAACAAAATCTTCCTATACGGCTCCATGTTTTATAATTCAATTAAAATTAGGTCTCTTAGCTATGCATTGATACTAGCCCAGGTAGAAAATTATAATAATGGAGACCTCACTCTATATATGTGTAACTTTTTCACTTTGAAGGGGTGGAGGGATGATGTGAGAGGACCATATTTGTAAACATTTTTCTTCAGTTAATATACATTTGCAATAGACTGTCTTTTTCACCTAAGATTCTGTTTTGGCTCATATATTTTTCTCCATGTTTTGTATGTTGTTATCAGTTTCATAGAAATTTGATAACTTGGAATTCATGTTGCATGCTCCAACTTCCTTCATTTGTTGTGTTTTGACTATTAAAGTTTTATTTAACACCATTTTAAAGCCAAAATTGCCTAAGCTTCCATGAAAACAATGTTGTTTGTAATTTATTTTCTTTCATTGATTCCATGCCCAATGGCAGTTGTCATCACACTCTTTCACTTGCAAAATCACATGAAAAGTACATAGTTAGCCTTAGGAAATTTTGAGTTTTATACTGAAAATCTTATAGGTATTTTGAGAGAGCCCTCTCATATTGGAAGGGCTAACTTCCAGTTAAAAGTTGGTTTGAAATAGTTATGCGTGGTTGGAGGTTGTCACAGCCCAACTTGTCTAGCGTAGTGATAATATTTTGGTGCGTCTTTTGGGATTTGAAAAGCTCCTTTTGTCGGATTTTTCATTGAGTCTCTTCATTTTGATTCCTGGGGGTAGCAAGTTTTCTGAAGGTTGTGATATTACCCTGGTGACTCCAATCACAAAAGATCCAGAAGATCAAAGCTTCATGGTGACTCCACTTCTTGAAGATCAGTAGCTTGAAGAAGTTCAAAGATGACTTCTACTACAAGAAGAAATGTCAGGTATGCTCCTATGGATCGATCTCATTTCTATGGTTTTCCAAATCCTATGCCTCGTTTTGATTGGTTAACCCATCTTCCCATGTTCAAATATGAAATGAAAGATGATGTTGTTATGCATTTGGTTAGATTTTATATGCATGTATGTAGACTGAGGGTTGAGTTTCCTGAGGATTGTCTCATGAAGATGTTTATGGCTACCCTAGAAGACAAAGCTAGAGTATGATATGAAGGGTTGTAATCAAGAAGCTTGTGTTCTCTTAAATATTTCCACAGAATTTTCTTCAAACATTATGGGAAGTCTCATCCTTCCTTACCACTGTTTCAAGACTGTTATAATTTTTGTAAGGGTTTCATTCAATATATTGAAAGTATTGATGATGATGTAGAAGGTATGGATGATGAGGAGATGTTAGAGGCACTTGATGAATTTTCTTCTCAAGCTAGTTGTCATGATGATCAAGAAGTTTTCCAACAAGCATATGTCTCTTCTTTAGTTGAAGATGAAATGGATCAGCAATTTGATAGTCAAGTCATATTACATGAAATTTATGCGAATTTGTAGGCTTGTCAATCTATATTTAGTCAAAGGTATGGGCCAAATAATTCAAATTGTTTTACAACCCGTTCCTTTTCTGAGATTTTATGTTAATAAGAAACTCCTCAAGATCAAATTGTTGAAAATACATGCATGAAAATTCTGAAAAGTGAGGTAACATGTGATGAAAGATGTCTACCTAGACAAGAACTTTTTTCGTTGAAGATCATAATGATGTTGTCCTAGTTAAAGTGCATGAACATTCAATTTAGGTAAACATGAGTTACATGAAGAGATGAATATACTTTTTTTACCTATTAAATTTGAGGATCATCAAGATGACATGGATGATATGCATAAAGTTGTTTGTATAGGAGTTGTTAGTGTTCATAATCAAGATGATAGTCCTCAAGAAAAATTGCCAAAGGTTAAATTAGAATTGTTTGATATGAAAAAGATTAATTTTGATGCACACAATATGGATGTCATGTTTGAAGATGTTGAAGAATGTATGGATTTTTTTCTTGAGTTACATGGAAGGGAATACAAGTCTATTGTTGTCTTTTTATTTGATGATGTTCTTGGAATTGAATACATAGGACAAAAGAAGCCATCAGTTATGAATGAATTCAACCCTCATGGTTTTACTAATCAAGAAGAGATGATTTTTCATGATTATCAAGATCGTTTGGTAAGTCTATTCCATTCATTAGTGAAGGTGGAGTTTATTTCATTTATAAGTTCAGGTTATGGATCCATTTTTTATTCTAAGTTTCCAATAGATGGTCCACTTGAGAACAATCAAGGAGCCCAAGTGTTGGATCAGCTCTTTAACTGGTTATATTAGAGGTTTCATATTGCTTGAATTAAGCAGGTGTATTTTTAGATGTTAGAGTAGGGTTATTGGTACATAAATAAGCCTGTTGGTAAAGGATTTCCTTAAGCTTTTGGCTACATTTCGCAGTTGTCAGTTTCAGTTTGTGCAACAATTTGATATCACATTGTAGCAATAGTAATTGGTATCCAATTGGTTTGTAGTTTGTTTTTCAATTTGGTGAGTTGGTTTGAATGTAATCTTCAAATTGGAATCAACCCAATGATCAGGCACTGGAGTTGCTTTTTCTTTGCTGCCCAACAAGGGGGACAACATCCCCATTGGACCCACTGTTATCTTTGATAACTTTTAGATAGTTTGGATTTAATTTGTCAAATTAGCAATGTTGTTAAAATTTTTGAAAAGGAAAATAAATGTGTAAAAGGAATAGTTGGCTACACGTAGATAGAAATAAGTTGCAGAGGTGAGTCAAAGCATTGGAAACTCAAATAGAGATTATCAAAGTTGAACTCTCAAAAAGAAATCTTGGGCTTATAGCTAAAATAATAACTACCCCTTAAGTATGGTAAATTCCTCACTTTTTTCCTATATTATGCTAAACTAATAGTTTGAGCAATATGCATGGTTAAATAAGCTATAAGGAGTGATAAGAAGGAAAAATAAATCATAAAAAATAAAAAACTCATAAAATTCAAATTTCATAGCAACTCCCCATAGTTAAACTAAAAATTTGCAACAAAACTATTGTAGCTTATCATTGAGGAAACTGCAAGGAAAAATTTTAGTTAAAGGAGTTTTGATACTATGTATTTAGCTAAAATGCATAAGAGTAGACTTTAGAACTTACATAAAAAATAGAAAAGTACCAGAGGGATGTTTTTGTAACTTGCTATGAAAATTTGCTATGGAAATTCTGAAAATGATTGTTTTAGTAGTCAACTTCAAGTTCATTTTCTGAGCAAATGGAAAGGAATTTTGGAAATCTGAAGGATTTTTTTGTTCAAAACAACCTCATCTACAAAATCCTCTCAGTTTTTACACAAATATCTGGGTTTGGAATATATGCACTTATCCTTGAGGCCGATTTTACAAAAATTTTCCTAGCCAGATTTGTTGCAAAAATTTTGAAATTCGACTTGGTGGAGGTCCAGGGCAGCATCCACGTGGAAAAATGTCAGCACTCCAACACATCAACACTCCAGCACATTAGTAGTTGTTTGCATTCAATGAGGGTCACTAATATACTTTTTTGAGCTCATAAATGATAGGACACTCCTATTTGTATTCAAATTCTATTAAAACATAAATATCCCTATAAAGGCTCCATGGTTTGTAATTCAATTAAAATTAGGTATCTTAGCTATGGATCGAGTCTAGCCTAGGTGGCAGATTATTGTAATGGATACCTCACTCTATATATGTGTAACTTTTTCACTTTGAAGGGGTGGAGGGATGATGTGAGAGGACCATATTTGTAAACCTTTTTCTTCAGTTAATATACATTTGCAGCAAACTGTCTTTTTCACCTGAGATTCTATTTTGGCTCATAGATTTTTCTCCATGTTTTGTATGTTGTTATCAGTTTCATAGCAATTTGATTACTTGGAATTCATGTTACATGCCCCAACTTCCTTCATTTGTTGTGTTTTATTTTAAAAGTTTTCTTTCACACCATTTTTAAGCCAAAATTGCCTCAGCTTCAACGAAAACAATGTTGTTTGTAATTTCTTTTCTTTAATTGACTCCATGCCCAATGGTGGTTGTCATCACATTCTTTCACTTGCAAAATCACATGAAAAGTACATAATTAGCCTTCTGAAATTTTGAGTTTTATACTGAAAATATTATAGGTATTTTGAGAGAGCCCTCTTAGAGTGGAAGGGCTAACTTCCAGTTAAAATTTGGTTTCAAATAGTTATGCTTGGTTGGAGGTTGTCACAACCCAACTTTTCTAGCCTAGTGATAACATTTTGGTGCATTTGTCGGGAGCCGAAAATCTCCTTTTCCCAGATTTTTCTTTGAGTCTCTTCATTATGATTCTTGGGGGTAATAGGAAACCAAAGTTTTATGAAGGTTGTGATATTACTCTGGCGACTCCAATCTCAAAATATCCAAAAGATTAAAGCCTCATGGTGACTCCACTTCTTGAATATTAGTAGCTTGAAGAAGTTTGAAGATGAGTTCTACTGCAAGAAGAAATGCAAGGTATGCTCCTATGGATCGATCTCATATATATGGTTTTCCAAATCCTATGCCTTGTGTTGATTGGTTAACCCATCTTCCCATGTTCAAATATGAAATGAAAGATGATGTTGTTATGCATTTGGTTAGATTTTATATGCATGCATGTAGACTGAGGGTTGAGTATCCTAAGGATTGTCTCATGAAGATGTTTATGGCTACCCTAGAAGACAAAGCTAGAGTATGGTATGAAGGGTTATAATCAGGAATCTTGTGTTCTCTTAAAGATTTCCATAGAATATTCTCTGGACATTATGGGAAGTCTCATCCTTCCTCACCATTGTTTCAAGACTATTGTAATATTTGTAAGGGTTTCATTCAATATCTTGAAAGTATTGATGATGATGTAGAATGTATGGATGATGAGGAGATGTTAAAGGCACTTTATGAATTTTCTTCTCAAGCTAGTTGTCGCAATTATCAAGAAGTTTTCCAACAAGCATATGTGTCTTCTTTAGTTGAAGATGAAATGTATCAACAATTTGACAGTCAAGTCATATTACATGAAATTTACGCGAATTTGCAGGCTTGTCAATCTATATGTAGTCAAAGGTATGGGCCAAATCATTCAAATTGTTTTTCAACCCATTCCTTTTCTAAGATTTTATGTCAAGAAGAAACTCCTCAAGATCGTGTTGTTGAAAATACATGCATGAAAATTATGAACAGTGAGGTAACATGTGATGAAAGTTTCCTACCTAGACAAGAACTTTTTTTTGTTGAAGACCATAATGATGTTGTCCTAGTTAAAGTGCATGAAAGTTCACTTATAGGTAAGCTCGAGTTACATGAAGAGTTGAATATACAGGTTTTACCTATTCTATTTGAGGATCATCAAAATGGCATGGATGATATGCATAAATTTGTTTGTATAGGAGTTGTTAGTGTTCAGAATCAAGATGATAGTCCTCAAGCAAAATTACCAAAGGTTAAATTAGAATTTTTTGATAAGAAAAGGATTAATTTTGATGCATACAATATGGATGTCATGTTTGAAGATGTTCAAGAATGTATGGACGTTTTTTGTTTATTTACATGGAAGCGAAGACGAATCTATTGTTGCCCTTTTATTTGATGATGTAATTTGAATTGAAGACATAGGACAAAAGAAGCCATCGGTTATGAATGAATTTAGCCCTCATGGTTGTACTCATCAAGAAGAGATGATTTATGATTATCAAGATCGTTTGGTAAGTCTATTCTAGTCATTAGTGAAGGTGGAGTTTATTTCATTTATAAGTTCAGGTTATGGATTCAGTTTTTATTCTGAGTTGCCAATAGATGGTCCACTTAAGAACAATCAAGGAGCCCAGGTGTTGGATCAACTCTTTGACTGGTTATACTAGAGGTTTCATAATGCGAATTAAGTAGGTGGATTTTCAAATATTAGAGTAGAGTTATTGGTACATAAATAATATTGTTGAGCAATCATTTCCTTCAGCTTTAGCCTACATTTTGTAGTTGTCAGTTTCAATTTGTACAACAATTTGATATCACATTGCAGCAGTAGTAATTTGTTTCCAATTGGTTTGTAGTTTGCTTTTCAATTTTCTGAGTGAATTTGAATGTAGTCTTCAAATTGGGCTCAACCCAATGGTCAGGCACTGGAGCTACTTGTTCTTTACTGCCCCAAAGGGGGGACAACATCCCCATTGGAGCCATTGATATCTTTGATAACTTTTAAATAGTTTGGATTTAATTTGTCAAATTAGCAATGTTGTTAAAATTTCTGAAAAGGAAAATAAATGTACAAAAGGAATAGTTAGCTACAAGCAGACAGAAATAAGTTGCAGAGGCGATTCATAGGATTGGAAACTCAATAGAGATGATCAAAGTTGAACTCTCAAAAAACAATCTTGGGCTCATAGCTGAAATAACAAGCACCCCTTAAGTATGGTAAATTCCTCACTTCTATTCCTATACTATTCTAAGCTAATAGTTTGAAAAATATACATGGTTAAATAGGCTTTAAGGAGTGATAAGAAGGTAGAAGAAATCATAAAAAATAAAAAACTTAGAAAATTCAAATTTCGTAGCAACTCCCCATAGTTAAGCTAGAAATTTGCTACAAAATTGTTGTAGCTTATCGTTGAGGAAAATGCAAGGAAAGTTTTTAGTTAAAGGAGTTTTGATACTATGTATTTAGCTGAAATGCATAAGAGTAGACTTCAGAACTTACAAAAAACTTAGAAGAGTATCAGAGGGATGTTTTTGTAACTTGCTTCCAAAATTTGCTAATAATTGGAAATGTTCATAATTATTTACTACAAGTTAACAATATTAAGAGGAAACACCAAACTTAATTCATATTGACTTTCAATACACTAAATATATTTTAATGTGAGCTTGTAATGGTTTAATACCATAAAATTGAGAGTTCGATATTTTTATATTGAAAAATTAATATTATTATATTTTGTATACATTTAATTTTTTTATATGATGTTTAAGATTGTTTTGGTTTGATCTTGGGAACACTAATAATAATAATAACAATAATAATAATAATAGAAATGTTTAACGAAATAATATAATTAAATAGATGTATTATGATCAATATCTAATATTGTCTATAACAGACCTAGCCCCTTAATCCTGATTAAAGTTGTGGTGTGATTTTTGACCTAACCTCCAAGGTTAAGTTATGGAGATGGGGTTAGAAAAATTTACTCTTTTTGCAACCACCTCAAAACTCATTTCTAACATCACCATGGTCTTCTACTCGTTGAAATGTTTTGACGATATAAATTTTATCTTAAACTACTCTCTAGGCACCAGATTATGCTCTTTTGAAATCTATCCAAACCATATGCCATATTAATGTCCATACAATACCATGTCATTGAAATGTGGTAGCCATTAGCCACATGTCATTCCTACACTAATCCATTTCATTTACTAGACCACGTTATTTTTCCACATCGACACTAGTTTTCTTATTAGGCTCTATTTATATTGGGAGGAAAGACCAAAAGCAACGACTGCAACCTTCTGATACCTGATCCCTGATATCCCATACATGGTGGTAGTTAATGAGAAAAGCAACTTCAATAGTTAACGGAGCTTCAGGTCCCATTGCTATTGAGCTAAGCCTGATGTAGATGTCTGAATCCTTTCAAAATCCTAACACTCGACCATTGATCTCCCGACATCTTAACTCCATGTCACTTGGCACCTCAACTACCAATTGGGTGCCACCTTAGGCCAGTAACACTCTGACTCGACCCTCAGATTATAAATAAGCATGTACATATGAAACTTATGTTGGTGATCTTCTACATATGAATTACGTTGGTTAGTTAAGGATTACTTCCGGGGCTAGTGTGTCTGTGTACATATGTGTTTATGTCTTTTAGGATCAGTGTCCTCATGTGCATATGTTTTGGGGATGATGCGCTTGTGTGAATATGTTTTTATATGTTTTGTGGGAAGAGAGCCTAGTTTTGTAAATATTAAATTTCATGCACTTTAATAAAATACATTACTAATGTAGACTAAGTGAGACAAAAAGAGTATGGGGGGCCAAGACTCCATCAATGTAAAGAAAAGGGCTTTGTATGGATTAATAATTACTAAAAGTGCACATTATTCTAACTTAAGTCCACCAAATGACTTTAAGGTCTGCTACATGACAAAAGAAATACATACACATAAAAATTAGGATGTTTGTGTTCTGGAACACACATTCTACAAGATATAACTAGGGAAAGTGACTAGACACCTTGATGGGAAATAAGGGATGACCCTATGACAAGTGGGATAATTTCCCCATTGTGAAGGAATAGAGAGTACCTGGAGACTCTTAAAGGCAAAAAGAACTTCTAGAAGCTGCAAGGCTCTGATACATTCCATGGTCAACCAATTTGGACATCCTCCAGGTAGTGTCACAACCTGAGGGATTCTGGGTGTAAAGAAGGGGGTGCACTACTTGGGTGTAGGGATGATGGGGTATGTGAGCTTATTGGTTGGAGGGTATTGGGGTTTGGTACCTTGGTCATGTTTGTATTTGTTACTAGACACATACCTGGTTTTGGGAAATTTGTTTCCATATGGAGTTGAAGCCCTAGCTCGGGGGTGAGATGCTGCTGAGAGAATATGAGCAACGTGGTCTATGGATGGGAGGAACATATGAGGTTTGTAGCCAATTAGTATATTTAATCAAATATGTGTCAGTTATTTTATTTTATTTTAATTCTACTATAATTAATTATGGAATTATGTTTGTTGCGTACACATAACCATTAATGGTACAATTATGTGCTTATACTCTTGTGCATGAGAGCATTCTATGGTAGAACACATTTAGTCATGCATATCATATGGACAAGGAATAAAATAAAAAGGAAATTTTCTAAAAATCAAGTTATATGGGTAATAGATGTATTAAAACTCCCAACAAATGGCTATGGAGACATTATATATGGAAATGTCTACCCAAGTTTACAACACTTGCGCCATATGGATCAAACTTCACTGCAAGGGAAATCACAAATTGTTGGGAAATTGTTTAACGAAATTTGTAAGGAATGGAAATGGACATGTCTCCAAATTCAAGATGAAAATATTTGGATGGGTAGACACACAAGTTAATTTTATTGTTACAAACTCATACTTTGCAAAGCAACAGGTAAATTTTAGTAGCAGAGATGTTAATTTTGTACATGCAAAATTTTTGGAGAATAAGTATTATTAATAGAAAGAGAAAAAAAATATTAGAAAATTCAATATTGTGACATCAATAGTAAGATGGTAGCTAAGTTGGCATGTTGAGGGAGTCAGGTGGCAAAAAAGTTGCATGACTAGACACCATCATAAGTCGAAGATCTATTAAACCCCATCCAGCTTTGAAATCAACACTAATATGGATTTGTTGATCTAATTGGGTGTTAACCATCAAATCCATCCAGGGTGAAACTTCATTTTATCCCCTGCGTTTGTTGCAACATGATTTTTTGATCTAGGACATTGATGGGAAATTATCATGGTCATTGGATCCATCTAGGAGGGAACTTCACTTTATCCCTCAAAGCATATTTGGACATTTTATGGATGTGGACTATGGGATTGGGATGATCTCAGTCGTTGGATCCATCAGGGGTGAAACTTCATCCCCATGCATTTTTAGACATGATATGGATATGATTCATTTGAATAGGATGATCTTAGCCATTGGATATATCGGGGGTGCAACTTCACTTTACCCCTTATGCATGTTTGGACATAATATGGGTCTAGGTCGTCGGATTGGAATGATCTCAACCATTTGATATGCAAGGGTGCATGTTGTGCATCATGGAAGAAAAATAAGGGATGGAACTTGCATATAGTTGTAGTCAATCAAGGACTACTACGTGAAAGGTTCCATGTGAACTGTGGGGCCTAGACAAAGATCGAAACACAAAGAGGGTAGATGTATTCCAAGTGCCTAAGGAAAGGCATATGAATTTATTTCAAGTCCAATGAGAACTAGAAACTAAAATATACATAGAAATATAATTTCCAATAGAGGGAGGTTACACAAAGAAGGTCAAATAACTAAAAACGATCATAGGGAAAAGTTGCAAACAAATCCAATTGATGCAAGGTACTAAAATGATAAGAATTTTAGCAAATTTTCATAATTTTTTGCCAAACTTTCAAGTCATCTGTTTGCAAGGAATTTTTGAGGTCCTAAGAAACATTTTAAAAGTGGAAAACCACAAAAACTTCATGTACCATTGGTACATGCAACGTCAACACCTTAAATAAAATAACTTGAAGAAAAATTTCCAATGACATAACAAAACTACAAAATGGATTTGGTATGGAGAAGTTATGACTGAAATAGTGTAAATGAAATATAATAGGGTATGTAGTCACTTCTAGGAGATGTAACTTTGCAATTAGTGCTCAAATTGGGGTGCTAAATTATTCAATATAAAACTATTGGACAATAGAACATGAACATGGATTTGGATTTGAAATTCTAATACATAATTATTTAGGAAACTAACATAATCTTGTTGTGAGATAACATGGTAAATTGGGTTAAATTGGCCAAAACTTTAACAAACCATAAATTTCAACTAAAAACTCAAATTTGGGAAAATGGATAGTAAATATAAATTTATTGAGGAGAATACATTTATGAACCTAGAAGTTTGGTTCAAGATAGGAAATTTCTCACAAATTTAAAAGAAAGTTGTAGGTGGCCTATAGGGCAGAGCCAACATGAGGATATGTAGTATGAAAAATGATTAGGGTTCCTATATCCATGAAGAAGAGGTCATAGTTATGAATATTATCATGGGGAATGTTGCAATAGAGTCAAATGGGTATGGAAGGAGCAGAGCAGAGGTACCTAAAAGAGATCACGAGGATTCTCAAAATGTAGGTTCTCAGCTATAAGGATGATAATGAAAGGCTGATAAGAAAAAAAGAAACAAATAAACACTCAAGTTTTATAGATCCTGAATAACTTATAGGTGAGAATGGACCTGATATCTGAATCTGGGTAGGCAAATGAACATTATTCGCGAGTTAGGTAGAAATATGTTGGAAATTCAGGGTGTTCTAAGAGTGATATTTTGCAACACCATCACTCATCAAGGAATTCAACTAAGAGGGCTTATGTTTCCTCAGAAATGAGTGGTCCAAGAATATCACCAGTGAGGAAACAAAGAAGGAGACTTAATTTGAATAGTTTGTGAGGTGATCTCAGGAAGATTAATCCTCCTACATTTAATGGTGAGCATAAAAAGAGAGAGGAGGATGAATCTTGGTTGTTGGATATGAGAAAATACCTCTAGTTACATAATTAATCATTCAATTTAGAGGCATGAATTGCAATCTACCACTTGAAAGAAAAAGCAAATTTGTGGTGGGAATTGCTTAGAGAAGTCAAACACTTGGATGACAAGAATATCTCATGGAGGCAATTTAGAAAGTACTTCTAAAAGAAATACATGCACGCGCACTAATACGAAACTAAAATGTGGGAGTTCTTTGAACTTGATTTAGAAAATATGACAATGGAAGAGTATGGTTAGAAAATCACTAACTCTTTGAGGTACGTTAGTTTTATAAAGGATGGAAAATTAATGATATAGAAATTTATGAGTAGTTCACCACCATAATTTTTCTTTTAATTATGATATATCTCTCTGTAGCATTCCTTTGCTTGGATGAGAATATTGAAACTTTCTCTTTTCCCTTTGTTCATGTGTTCCCCTTGGGTTGTTATGCGATACGACTATTTCCTTTCTTCAGTCACGGTAATCTAATGCATGTTTCCGGTTCATCCTCGACAACGTCCTCCATTATGGACTATAGCGTCATAATTGCTTCTGAAACTCGCATAGAATGAGTGCGGAAAAATATTTGGGATGTTACCTTCTTAAATTTAATGAATCTATCCCAATCCATGGGAGTATCTAGTCGTTCATTCTTTAATTTTAAATAAGCAACCTCAAGCTTAAACTACATCTGGTATGGCATACTGGGAAGTTGATGAACCAAATTGTTGAGAAGTGTCAAGATATTAAATTCCTAGCATAGAGTGTTTACTATCATTTACTATCATTTTCACTGAAACAATGTCTTCTTTAGATCTTGGAATGTATTTTTGATCCTCCAAACACTTTTTTAGTGACGCTGTAAAGTGCTCATTAAGCACTAGGCACCTTGCTTGTGTCTAGAATGTGGGTATCCCATACCTTTTTGTATACCCGCATTATGTTTTAAATCATGCTATATCTTTTGTGGCTTGAGTAATTTCTTCTTCTAATTCATAAATGACCTTTTCTTCTCTTTAAGAACAAATAGTAGTAATATACGATGTAGTCTAATTTATATACATAATATAAATTTTCACTAGAATCAGATAAAATAATTTCAAAAAATAATGTGATTTTTTGTTGTTTAAAATGCATTTTTGAATGCATAAATGGATTCAATGCTCTAAAAACCGCCTTGGGGCACTTCAATTCTATAGATTAAACCAATTAAACTCAAGTTATGGTATGCATCATTTCAAGCTTTGTTTGGACGCAACCTAGCTATGGTAATATATGATGTGGATATTCATTTTAAACTAAAGTTGTTAAAAATATTTGTTAGATTTTGGTTGAAATTAACCAGAGAAAATGTCATGAAAAATGTCATTTCGTATATAACTTATATTACGCCATAAGATAATTTCTAATATGATGAGGAATACAAAAGCCTGTATGGATTCATCTACTATAGAATTAAAGTGTTGAATGATTTGATCAACTTCTCTCAACTTCTCTTCATTAACAGGAGATATATTATTCATATCTATATCAAATCTATATGAGCATTTAAAATGACAACAGATTCACAACAATGCATCAAAATTACATAGGGTTTTATTTCATCAATTTTTTCACTAATCATCTCTCATATCTACCTTTTAGTTTCTACCAAAGTAGGTCTTCCTAATGTCTCAAACTTCATGAAATCTCTTAATCATGAAGCTCTTGTTCTTTCTCTTTTAGGATTGATTGAATACCTTCAATGGTGACTATTCTTCTTATCACATTTAGAAGACCATGTTAATTATAATTGTTGTTTCTATTGTTGTAGACTATTTACTTTTTCTTCTAATCCCACAACCTTCAACTCAAAACATATTAATTTGTCAGAATCATTATATGCCTGCTCAACCACATCTTCTCTTAGAATTCAACCGACCCTAGTCTTGTATTCATGTATTTTATCTTGATATTTTTTTTTCTTCAACTTGGAACTCAATTATCTAATCTGTTTTTATTCTTGTAGACTTATGAATTAAGATTATTTCATGTTTATGTTTCTTTACAATTCTTGTATTTTCCTTTCCACCATATTCCAATCTTGGTAATTTGGAATAAATTCTCAGAACTCAAAATCAATATATTAAATGTTGCCTTCAGCCTATGAATTTCCTTCTCCTTTGATTCTAGTAATAACTTGGTGCTATTACAATATTTGGGGCCATCTAATAGGATAATTATATAATTATCCAATCCCCTTATCATGTTTTCTTTCATTCAAACTGTTATTTGGGCATTATTCAACTGTGTATCTATCCCGCTTAAAAGTATTTGTAACTTTTTAACATTAGTTGTGGATTGGTTTAGCCTCTTGGGTACCATATATCCAGTTTGTCTATGTCATTATATTATGTCCCCTACATTAATTTGATTGAGCTCCACTCTAACTAATGTGTTTCTTGAACCAATCAACTCATTTGCTACTTTTATTTCTAGTTGAAGCATTATCAAGCTCATGAAGGTGTTTCTTTCAAAATCAATTGATGACAAAAACCTCAATCCTAAACTTTCTTCACTAACAAGAAAAGTAGTGGGAATAATTGTCATAGTTGATTGTGAAGGAACTGTGACTTCATTTTTCATAACTACAATTTCCTTCCCTTGACCTTTCAATGGTTTCCTAGTTGTAACAAACATGGCATGACCTATATGTACCTTTGGTTGAGTTTCTTTTAGAAGGCCTTAGACCTGACCAATTAATTCTTCATTTGTTTCTTCAAAGGCGTTGTCATGATAATTGATTTTTCCTTTCTTGTTTCCACTCTTATCACTGGTACTTATTTATATTACTTTTCTTTTTTTATGGGATTGTTGTATACCACTGATTATTGAAGATATCATGACCATTCTTTCTGCCATTTGTTTAGTGGCACTAGATGCTATTGAATTGTTTGTATATTCTACTATCCTAGAGTCTTCTTCCATCTGTGAAGCAGTTATTATAATTAATTTTGAATTATTTTCCTTTCTTTGTTCATTAACATTCTCAATCCAACAATCAATGTTAGATTGAATTTCAGTTGCAGGATTAGAAAGCTGCTCATAAGTGGACAATCCAACCTTCTTTTGTAATTCAGCTATCACATGAAACATGCCATATTTCCAAGCAAAGTAATTTTGCAAACAATAGGAATTGAGTCCCCTTTCAATGATTTCATAAGCACTTCTATTTTTAATCACAAGAGAGGAAATATCATATGTCATTGATATCATGATTTTCTTATTTTGGGAAATCTACCATTAAACGTTGCTTGGCTACTAACATAGCAAAGCATTGAGGAGCAATGTATCTAGGTAAACATTATGGTTGATCTTCAAACCCATATATCCTTATAATAGTGTGATTACAAAAAGGATACCAATCTCCTATCTTAGTTTCCTTGCTTAACTTCAACACTCTTTTATACTCCTAAGGCATTCTTTCAGGGATTTTATTTGGGAGTTTTGAATGAAGTTGTACAAGAAATATATTGGCATACTCAACATAGTTCCATTTAGATATTCCTTGACATAAAACATCCATCCATTTATCTACACCCTTCCCCTTTTCATATACATCTAAAATATCCAATTCTAATCCATGACTTATAAATAAGTCTAGATAGCTTAAAAGGACTAAATGAACAAAATATGTAGTATATCTCAATAGTGTGAATGAGTGGATAGAATTTAGATGAAATGTATATTTTTATCCAAATAACAAGGAAAATTTAACCTTACTTCATGGAGATTTTCCAATCTCTCCATCAAACACATAAAAGTAACTCCATCCTTCTTAGTTTCATTTGCATAACCCAATATAACAAAAAGAAGAGAGGACATGACTCAAAATTCATGGTTTAACATCTTACTATTCAGAGGTAATTTTACTTCAAGAATCTAGTTTGGAGTTTCCACAATACTTTTCAAAAATTCGAGTTTATCTTCCTCTTCTTAATTGAGAAATTATTTGTGCATTTCATCCTCTTTGATTTGTATTCTAGCGACTAGTAACCCTTACGTATTTCCTATAGTTTCTGAAGATACTTAGAGAAAAATGTGACCATCTACATGGTAAAAAATATTTCTATCAACTGAATTGTAATGGTCAGTTAGGAAGATTATAGTATCAGGGTTGAAATGAGTTAGTGAAAGAACAAACTTAACCATTCCATAACTTAGCAAGTAAAAATCATGGGTATGTGGCTAGAAATATGCTTCAATTTTGGCTTTAATCTCTTGTACATTAACATTTTTCAAATAAATATCTCATATTCATACCACAGTATTGATTACAGGGTCTTCTTGGCTTTTTATAATTGCTTTCAAAACATAGTATTTACTTGTTGCCATATTATTAACAATAAAACTTCATTAAGAAGCTATATAACTTACCTGGTACAAAATAAGCATGGGTGTGAAACAATTCTATTTCTTTATTGGGCTCGGGCTAAACTACAAGATATTAACCTTAGAAATGCCAGTAAAATTAAATCAAGAAACATTGAATTCAAAAATTGACAAGATTTTCCAAATTTAGGTTGAAATTATAGGGAAACTAAATTATATTGAAGAGCATATGGCAGTTATAAAGGAAAAGTTACAAGTTGCATGTCATTCATGTTTCTTCCATGGGGTTTCTTCAAATCGAGTTGGGGAGCAGAGGGTTGCTTCCAATAGTTCCTCTAATAAAGTTATATGCATTTCACATTGAAACTCCATATGAAAGTACTATAACTTAGACTCCATTTTTTATCTTACAAAAAGAAATGTTGAAATGTATCAATAAACTTTGTCCAAAAAAATGAATTTTGTTTGAAAGGATGGTCATTTGGAACATGATAAAATTGTTTTGGTTGGTTGTATAATTTCAATCTTTCAATATATAATGATGAAACTGAGATGATAAAAATTTATTCATGTTCAAAGATAAGGAATATCCTATGTTCTAGTAACCCTTATAAAGTAGCGGGATTGTAGGTTGAGGTTGGTATCAAGTCTGTATGTCATTTTTACCCTATTCATTCTAGTGGTTAATTAAATTATGTGGGTGAGGGTGATGAAAAAAATGGTGGAAGAGGTGTATTATGCATTTTTCCATGGTGATTATGCTCCCATCTAGAAAAATGTGCCACCTCATGCTCATGACTTGGATTTTTGGGTGACAATTGGCACTTCGAATATAGGAGTTAACACTTCCCTTCAGCCTTGGAAGTCAATAATGTCGGTTACCTTTGTCGTCTCTCCTCTTTCTTTCCATCTAGAACAGAGTAAGGGCTCATCTCTGATATTGGGGTCACAAATTTTGTTAGGGTTTAGCATATCAGATCAGGATGCATGTAGAGATCTGTACACCAATGCTCCTTTGGATGCCCAATCTGGGGGTACCCTCTCGGAGGATTTCCATGGTTTTGAGCAAGTACTCAATGAGGCAGTGGTGGGAGGTATAGAGTTTCTACAATTGGGATTTTCCTGTGAAGATAATTCTGGAGAAGGGTTTATCTATGGCAATGAACAAAGTATGGGATATGATTTGTTCAAGATTTTTTCTCTAGGATTTCAAGGGTTTCATCCAGGAAGACCATCTAACTACTCGACTTCACTAGAAGAGGAAAATGGAAATACAATGAAGTGAGAAGGGGGGCCTGACCAATAGGTGGAAACCCTAAAATATAAGGAAATCCTAGAGGGACAGCCCTACACCATGAAAGAACGAAAAAAGGAAAGTATGCTAGATTAAAATCTAAAGAACAAAACTAGGTGCTCGAGGAATAATTTTAATTAGGGGAATTTATGTAGACATCATAGAGGGTGGTGATGGATTGATCCAGAGGTAGAAAAGCTTTAATTGAGGTCTTATGCAAATGGAATGAAAAGGAATGGGGGAAGGAGCTCATCGACCTCCCTAAGGTAAGTACTGTCACTTAATAATGGTTTATGTTTAAATTCAATTTTCTGGAAGCGACCAGTTGGGTTCTCACCAAAGCATGCTATATTAATTATTCATCAATACTAGTGAAAACATTGAACCCTCTTTTTGACACCAGCTAAGAGAAATTGAGCTATACCCCGTGTGGGTGAGACTCCTTGGGTTACCTCCACAACTCTAGTCTTTGAACATCTTCAAGATTATCAAAAACACATTAGGATCATTTTTCATAGGTTGATAAGCCATATGAAATCAATGGAAAGATGGCCATGGCAAGGATTTTAGTAAATCTGGACTCACATGAATGGCTATAGATGGAACTGAATATTACCTATCAAGGTTTCTCTCATATCAAAATCCAGGATTATGAAGGAACCCCCTTCAGATGTCACAAATGTCATAAATAAGGTCATGTTCCAAAGGATTTTCCTCTCCCTTTTTTGGGCAAGAAAGTTCAAAAGGATTATTATGAGGGGGATCTTAGGTGGGGGAAGGGTGAATCCCTAGGAGTTATCTTGACTGAGACTACTCCATAGGTTCAAAAATAGAATGATCCATATCCAATGAGAATATATGAAGTAAAGTCAAGGGGAAGCAAGATGACATTTTCTAGACAAGTTTATGCTCATGAGGGCGACCCATCCTCCTTGGGACTCTATTATCTAGGTATTTTCTCTTCTCCTCTCCCTATTTCAAATATCGTTAGCTCTTTTATTCACTAGAAATGGGGTTAGTTCATTCATCATAGTATCCTTCTTTATCTAGTGTTGGCCCCTCTTAGCTATATTTGAATATTGTCTCTTGTCCTATCTCTTCTTCTCCCTCCTATTTCCCACCCTTGATACCTTCCCCAGTTAGGGATTTAGTGACATAATTTGGTTCATTCTATTGATATAACCTTCGATCCAATTTTAGGAAGAGGGAATTTGTTTCTATTATGAGGGGCCTAAGCACTCCTTCCCTGATCAAGTCTAGAGGGTGTATTCGCAAAAGGAAATCCAATATCTCAAGGGAAAAAGTTAAAGCTACTCTGGATGTAGAGGCTACTAGAACAAGGTATATTGTTCAAGCTCTAAGAGCAGCATGTGCCTCGGACTTGGTCCTGTATTGATTTTTCTCTTTTTTAATTGTCAAGGTCTAGTTAGCCCCTCCAAAAAACTAGCTTTGAGGAGATTGGTTCAATATGAATACATTGATATTGTTTTTCTACAAGAAACTTTGGGGAATGGGGATTCGATTTTCAAAGCATTTGAATCTTTGTTACAGGGCTGGAGTTTTGTGGTATCTAATGCAAAAGGGAGAGTAGGAGGGGGTTGGATATCAGTTTTAACAAAAAATATATCAAGATTATAGGCTCTTAGGGATTGGATTTGGTTTTTGGAGATGATATTTTTTCTTTTGAGTTGGGGAAGGAGAGTAAAGTGGTTAATATTTACGGGCCTTGCTAGGATAGGAACGCCTTCTCGGGAATGTTTTTATCCCATTATTATATGAATTTTGATAATTTAATGGTGTTGGGGAG
>APFE031020504.1:213123-254559 GCA_000404065.3 Pinus taeda
AAAAAAAAAAAAAAAAAAAAAGTGGAGTTGAACATAAGAATTTCTTTCAGTAGTTTGCTAAGGGTTATTGAGCTCAAAATACTATTTGGGCTTTGGATGATGTGGATGGAGGTAGAGCTTCAAAATTTGAATATCTCGCAAGGATGGGCATAAACCACTTTATTAATCTTTATAAGGCTCCTCCTTAAGTGACCATCACTAAAGTAATTTCATTGCCTCGATTTATCCTTAGGTTCTTGGGTGATGAGGATACATAGTCCTTAATGAATCTGATGTCTGAGGTTGAATTAAAAAAGATCCTCCATAGTTTTCATAAGGAAAACATCCCTATACCTAATGGATAATTGGTCAAATTCGTCACTCGAATTTATGAAATTTTCGAGGGAGATCGCTTAAAGGTGGTTGAGGATTGTAGTCAATCTAGTAGAATGCTTGATTTTTTTAACAATACCTTTATTTCCCTCATCCCCATGACTAATCCTCCACACTCCTTTAATGACTTCAAGCCCATATCACTATGCAATGACATTTATAAGGTCATTTCTTAAATCATAGCTAGTAGGCTAAAGATGATCCTATCACAAAATATATCTAAGGAACAATTTTCCTTTTTGGAAGGTTGGAAGATTCATGAGGCTATTAGGGTTGCTTAGGAAGGGATTCATTGTTTAAAATCCAAGAAACTCAAGGGCCTAGTGATTAAAATTTACCTTCCCAAATCATAAGATATTGTAGTTGGATATATATCATATTGTTAATGACCCATTTGGGATTCAAAGTTCATTTCATTAAATGGGTTATGAGTTGCATAACCACTATATCATTTGAAATATGCATCAATGGATCAAATTAAACATTATTTTTAATGCACAAAAAGGTTTATGATATGGTTGTTTACTTTCTCCCCTATTATTCTTATTGGTGGTTGAGAACCCTAACATACTATATGCTAAAGCAAAAAAGAGGAGTGACTTAAATGGTGGTACTGTAGATGATGATTTAACCATCACACATATGTTATTTGTTGATCATATTATTTTATTATGTTATGGGTCCAGGAATGATCTAGCAAACATCAAAGGGGACATATCACCCTTCGATAAAACTATAGGAATGCAGGTAAATCTTCAAAAATCTACTCTCTCCTTGCTCATTATTTTGAGGGACGAGGCCAAAAACACTCTCTACTTTTCCTTTTTCACTTTAAAATTTCTTATGAAGTTTTAAAGTATCTAGAGTTCCACTTGAAACCTAATGACTATAAAAAGGATGATTAGAATTAGTTAAAGACAAAAATTGAAAATATATTAAAGGCATGGAGTTTTAGATGGCTATTTAGAGTTGGACAATTAGTTCTCATAAAATTAGTCCTAGAAGTTATTCCATTTTATGGATGTCCTTATCATGGATACCAAAAGAGGTTTTGAACTCTGTCCATAAGATTTGTGTAGATTTTTATGGATGGGGTCAAAAGATGGGAGGTTTTTCCCTTCGGTTAAATGGGACAAAATTTCTTTGCCAAAGATGTGGGGAGGATGGGGTCTAAAAAGCCTACACTTGCTAAAGAACTAGCAACAAAAGTTTGTAGGTTATTATCCATTGATAGTCTGTGGACATATGTCGTATCAAAGAAATATATCCATCCTTATACTCTTGAAGAATGGATATGAATCCTGAACAAGAAGAAGTTGAATGTTTCAATTATATGGAAAGCAGTCTTAGCTTCTTTCTATGTCACTGAATAAGTTTTGGCCTACAAAGTTGGAAACAATGAAAAGGCAAGGTTTGGTATTGATCCCTAGGTGGGATGTAGAGACAAAATTAATTTTCCTTAAGATATTGTTGAATTCCTAAATATAAATGGAAGGATTACCTTGAACCAAGTGGTGGATAATGTTTGTACTTCTATTTGGGCACAGGGATGGGATGATGAAAACCTACTAAACTTTCCAATTAAACATTCAGGAAAATGGAAACCTTACATTGTTTCTCTCAATATCTCCCATGTTCACCTCAAAGACAGAGAAATTTATTCTTTATGTTGGTTGCGTTCTCCTTTTGGGGAATATTCACCAAAATTAGGTTATATGTATATCATTGATAATAGGAGATTGGGAGAGATATCCTGGGGGTGAAGAAAATTATGTAAGCTTTGTTTCCTAACTAGATCTTGGTCATTTCAGTGGTGCATCCAAGAAAATAAGGTTCCTATAGGAGACAATCTAAAAAATCTTAAGACTGGGCCAAATTGTTGTGCCCTATGAAAGAACACAAGATGAGACAATGGATCACCTCTTTCTGTACTATCCTTTCACCTTGGCAGTATGGAAAACTATTTGAAACTACGTGGGATTAACTTCTATATGGAAAGGTACATCTTACAAAGATGCATGGAAGAAGTGATGGGAATAAGCAAATCCTAAAATGAATTGGAGTTTACTACCTATTATTAGCTAGGGAATATGGATCTCCAAGAACAATGAAATATTTCAATACAAGACTAAAACTCCATACACGGTGGTTGGATAAATCATGGAAACTTTTTCTCTATTTATGTTTCTAAGGCAGCACACCATCCACGCAACATCAAAGTTGAAGTTCTAGACCGTTCTTATCCATGGGATTTCTTTGACACAACCTCACTTGTTTGGGGTGAATGTGGGAGGGTGGGTGGGATGTATTATATCATCAGGATAATCATCTTTGCAAGCTTTAGATCAGGTTGGGCAAAGGCACAAATAACTACGCTGACTCTACTTTGTCTCAAGCTTCTCCTCTTGTTTTCTATAGAGAAGGGACAGTTGCAAATGTTTGGTGACTCGAAGCCTATTACAAATTGGTTCAATGAGATTACAAGATGTTACATGCACGTGTTGTTCCCTATCTTTGAAGATATTTTACAGTAAAAACATGTCTTTGATTGGATTTCATGTTTCAATATTTATAGGGAAAGAAATTCCAATTCAAACACACTATCTAAAGCATGTGCTATGTAGGTTTTGGGCACTTGGAAGATCCTGGAGTGGATGGATGAAAACACCTTTGAATATTATCACACACATTTCATAAAGTACTTGCAAATGGACATATAACCTAAATGTTTACACATTTTTCATTTTTTTTCTTAGATAATACTCGAATGAGATTGGGAGGATATGTTTGTATTTTCTAATTATATCTGCATGTATCTATTGTTGATAGACATATGTTCTTGACACAAAAAGGGATTTTAAAAGGCCCATTTGTTTATTATTATATTTTTCTTGATGGTTGTATCAGCCCATTTATGAATGCACATTAGTGAGTCATATAAAGAATGTAAATTTCTAATCTATTAATGAAAATTATGATTTTTTACTCGAAAATGATGAAAGCGAGATAAATTAAAAAATACTAGTTCCAAAATTTTGTGTTTTCATTATTTATTATTATTATTATTATTATTATATTATTATATTATATATATATATATATATATATATATATATATATATATATATATATATATATATAATTTTATTTATTAATTAATATATTTTTAGTGTCTAACTCAGTTCAAAAAATTGTTTTTTTTCTCATACAAATTATTCTAAACCACATTATGTAAAAATAAATATTTTGCAATCTTTCCCTTATTTATGGAAATGTATTGGAAAAAGAATTGAGTAGAAGGCTTTATGAATCAACACATATGGTATTTACCTCAGGCGTAAAGTAAAATCGATACTAATTGAGTTTAGTCATTAGGGATTTTATTTTCCCTTTACATGAGTAAATAATCCAATTACATGAGTTTCCAAAATTACCTCACGTGTAAAGAATCCAATTACATTAGTTTTCAAATTTGGAAATTGTTCCACTACCAACAAGCATCCACAACCGCCACAAAATCATATACTTTCATAGAATAAAGAGACTTTATCATTTCTCTTTAACATATATGTAGACATACATATTTAAAATCAATTTTTTTGTTTTTTTTTGTTGTACGCCAATTATTTTACATGAGATTATGCATTAAGAAATCTCACCTCCACTGCTAGTGAGCATCCATAGCCCCAACGAAGTTATATGCTTCTCCCATTTTTGAGAAAGGATAAAATTTCTATAATTTAT
Organism: Pinus taeda; assembly: GCA_000404065.3. Lineage (NCBI taxonomy): Eukaryota > Viridiplantae > Streptophyta > Pinopsida > Pinales > Pinaceae > Pinus > Pinus taeda. Next base: position 217,240 of record APFE031020504.1, read on the forward strand.
AGAATAGTAATAGTGATTAAAGAAAGTCTCGTGAATGGATTAAAAAAATGTATTACTAGTGACAACAATTAGTTTTAATTTTTTTTATTATTTGTGTATGATATTTTGCTAAGATAAACATGTGAAACCATAAGGTTTTCACACTCATAAAGTAATGCTATCCATTATGTTATTCATTTGGGATTAAATTGAAAATATATGTAAAATAAATGTAGCTTAAATTCCACATATAATGTGAATAGAAACTAAAGATCCTCTAAGTTATAACAATGTAAATTTAAATTTAGATTACAAGTATTTACTAAAAAAATTAATTCAAATTTATAATTTTTTTTCTTTTTATGAAGCATAGATTCAATAGGTAAAGTAATCCTTTAGAAATTCCACATTAACTGGTGAGCCTATTATGTGATCTTCAATTTTTCTTTTAAGAAAATGAATTTTATCCTTCAACCTTATCTATGATGAAAGGGCTCGATCAAAGGTTATCAAACTCGCTATGCTTACTTGGTTCTTCTCATTTCTTATCCCATTTAAGTACTAAATCTTCATGGGAAAAAATTATTTCTCGATCTCTTTTATCAAATAGTATTTTCATCTTATATCGTGCTTGCTTATTTTGTCATAAACATGCTCAAAACATTGTTGAACATGAATGATTTGATTCATGCGTCTTTGTAGATCATTTGGCTCTTCATTAATTTCTTGTAAACAGTTCATACCCTTTTAACCTAAATGCATAGGTCTGACAACAACAATACCATACAGCAAGTGAAATGGGGAGGTTCCTCTAGATTGTTTAGTACTGATTCGATCAACCCAAATAATGTATTTCAATACAACATCCCAATTTCCTTTCTTTGTCACCAAGGATTTTTAAGGATTTTGATAATATTTTTATTTGTGGATTCAACAACTCATTACCTACTGGTTAATAAGAAGTTTAATTTCCAAGGGTGACATTATAACTTTCACAAAAAATCCCCAAGGTTGTTGAAGAAAAAGTTTTCGCATTATCAGTGATTATATTTTGTGGAAATTTGAATCATGTGAAAATCTTTTCTTCAATAAACCTCATTACTATTTTGTCATTCATTTCTTCGACTAGGATTGTCTCCACCCATTTTGTGAAGTAATCAATAGTGTTCAAATCCAACGATATTGACTACTAGAATAAGGATTATTTTCTCCAATAAAATACACTCACCATTGCTTAAAAGGTGCTTAAGTATTTATGTGATTTAGAGATAGAGGAGCTAGTGTTGAACCTCTAAATTGTCCTCATTTTGACAATCCTTTACCTTCCTTTCATATATTTTTACATAAATTTTCACTTCATTTATGAATTATAGGTCTTCATGGTCATGAAAAACTCAATAAAAGTTATCGTTCACTCACAATTCATATTCTATGATTTCTTGTGAAATTTTCTAAAACATTGCTATAGCTACCGCAAGGTGCATATTCCATAGCTAACTAGCATTTTTGTAGCTAAATCCAAGGTTGAACAGGTTCCCGCGAGTTTGAAGATAAACTCGATATATGGACAAATGTCATATGTTGGCCACATGGGTATCCACCTATTTGGGACCAGTTGGAAATTTACAAAATATGAGAATCTTGTTGGTCAAACCAAGAGTCAAACCTGGCTATAGAAGGTTGTTCTCACACAAAATTTCAAGGAGTCAATCTTATCATCAGGTGAGCATGGAGAAGTCAAGTGAGTGACATTTGTAATTTATAATTTCTAGTTGATGATGTGTTGATCAAAATCCCTCTTATGATTCACTCTTCCAGTAACGAATCATGAGAGTAAACTTCCTATTCTAATTTTAAAACCTAGTTGTCAAATAATGGACTTACTTAAAGGAAATTATCTCTTAAAGTTGTTAGATCATAAAACATTATAAAATTCTCTTATCTAGAATCTATATCATCAAGTTTTAAGACTAATTATTGTTACTCTCGAGAGAGTAGACTCTGTTTTATAGTGAATGCAATTATTTTGTATTATGGTGGAAACGTCAATGTGTTGGTGACATAATCCAATGATATGAGTTTCTATTTCTTCATTTTCACTAGGAGGACCCCCTATGGAGTTGTGAGATCGCATAGCTATTCTTTTGATTTTGTTCTTTAGTACTTTACAATCATGCTAGCATTCATTTCTATTAAGTTTTTAGATGTTTTAATGCTATGTTTTCAAGAAAAGTTTGATCATTTATCTTCTATTCATGATAGGTTGAGCACTCAATAGTAGAACAAGAATCGCAAAAATATTTCTTTCATGTTTACTTTCATGCTTCGTTTCATATTTATCTTGCATGCTAAGATTAATTCAAATTAGGGATGCGAACACTAGTAATCTATAAAGGGTTTTTGATTGCAAGTCTCATTCAATTCATGCTCTTTGATTTTTCTCTTTAAACTAGTTTCATTTCAATTATCAATAGCTAGATTTCCTTTCATGTTCTTAGGATAGTATTAATTTCATGTTCTTTAGCATAGACTTATTTCTTTCTTTTCAATTAGATCAGAATTCCATTTCTTGTTCTATAGACTAGAATTAGAATATAATTCATTTCAAAATATTTCTAGAGTAATTATTCTTTTCAAGTCAATAAAGCTATATTTCCATTTCTTGTTAACTAGAATATATTTCAATTTCTGCTCAAATATAATAGTTTTCAATTCTTGTTCGTTAGAGTAGTTTTAAAATCCTCAACATTGGCATAGTTTTCTTTGAAGTTGATTTAGATTGGAATGCCTCCTAGACAAAACATGTGCGTACACTTAATAAGAATTAGCCATAGATAGGTTGAATTTACAGTTTGTATTCATTCTCTTTGATTGAAAATAGATTCTTTGCGTATACAGTGTAAATACACTTCACAAGTTCACAAACCCTAGTCGATAATTTAATGAAGTAATTTAACCAACAATTAAATTACACAACAACTAGTTTATGTTTTCCTACAAAAATTTGACATTGATAGAAGGATCTTACCTTCTTATTACGTTAGTGAAGAGTGTTGGTCAGTAAAAACCACTTCTAATAATTTTATGAGTGGTTGCTTTCTAAGCATAATGACCTCCACACACTCCACTATGGTACTTTCTAATAAGGAAATCTATGGCATCTTTTAGTGCACATCTTAGTAGAAATCCCACTAGATATTTCCAATGTAACTTATTATTTATTATACGATATTTTACATATTTAATTTTCACGATCGAGCTTGTGATTTACTCAAATGAGTTGTACATTGCAAAGTTTGAAGGTAAGTAATAATATCAACATACCATCTAAGATGAAAGGAATGCTTTTTCCATGGGTGGAGCATTTTGATTTGGTAAGAACAACCTTGATTTTTTATCCTTCTCTTCTCCTTCAAACTAAGTAATAAGGCCCTGATACATTCTTTGATTAATCCCTAGGGCTTCAAAATTTATTTTATCCAATAGTTTCACTAATCCTTGCCCTTTTATTATCTTTCTTAGGTTCAAGTTTGTATCATACTCCTGTATTTTAACTATCCACTTTCCTCTCCTTCCTTTACTATCATGTTGGATTAAAATCTCCTTTACTACAAGGTTAAGCACATAAGCAATGGTTTTTTATTGCAATGTATAATCCATAAAATATTTTGATTAATTAACTAATGCATATGCTTGTTTTTCCATTATATTGTATTTCAATTCCAAATCTTGTAAATCCTTACGAGAGAATGTGATAGGTTATTCAAAACCTTATCGATTTTTCTGAAGAAGAATAGGTGCAATTGCATGCTCAAAAGCAAAGGGAAAAAATAAAACCCTTTGTATAATATGGGTTACTAATACATTGGCCTTGGTCAAGGATTTCTTAATCTGCGAGAAGGAAGGTTAGGTGATTCAATCCATTTTACCTCATTTTTTCAACATGCTTGTAATCTCCTTGACTATTTCAACAAAGTCTTAGATAAAACGCCTCAAGAAATTTATCCTTTCCATAAAATTTTGGCCTTTGTTCCCTTCCATTTGAACCATGTCATTAGGGAAGCTTTTGAAATTGAAAAGCATCATAACAACTTCAATAAGGAAGATGGGTTTCAGTTAAGCCAATCTTGGAAGCATAATATACATTTTTTGTCCTCGAAGCCTAACCCTTCTTAAGCGCACCTGCCCCGCCTTTCCCCCACTATCCTTTAATTATTATTATATAATAATATTAATCCTATAATTTCAAATTTTGATGTTTTACATTCCCCCTTTTCACTTTCTTATTCACAAATTCAATCTTATTAATCTATTATAATGTAATTTTTGATTAAATTAATTCTATTATATCTTATTGTTTATATTAGTTTATAACTCAGATATAATTACTTACTGATATTATTTAGTAATTCAAATCTAATAACTAATAAATTGTCGAGACCTATTCTATTCTAATATTAATATTCAACCATAATTTTGAGTATTAATGTCAATTTGGCATAATCTTAAATGTAATTAATCTAACTTTAATTAATTATAATTTACCTATTTTAACCTTAATATATTTATATTTTTTCTTTCCCTTACTCTATTCCAATCCTTAATATATTTTTATATGTTTCTTCCCCTATTTCTATTTCAATACCATTCTTAAATGATATTAATCTATCTATAATTAATTATAATCTCCTAGTTCAACCTTAATATTTTATCTATTTCTCCCCCTATTTATTTATCAATACCATAATTTACTCTAGTCCCCTATCAAAATAATATTAATTTAAATATATTATTTAATCCTAAATTATAAATCTCATTCTCGATTCCAAATAAAATTATATTCTTTGTAACAATGACATCTGTTTAACCATATCTAAAATAAATTTTATTATTTATTATTAATTTATTACTTCTTAATTTAATTGTATTATACTTTTCTATTCCCCAAATAATAAATAAATAATTATAAAATAAATATATTAACTATTATATCAACATTCACATATTTTGCACTATCCCTAACGGTCATGCTCTAGCCCTATTTATTCATGTTTTGGCACTCTTTATATCATCAAATTAAGCTTTTGTCCCTAAATATAGGTGAAGCATTCACCCGAAACATTGGACATCTCAATGAGAACACAATGTTATCCAAAAATATTCAGCATCATCATCGAATTATGGATTGTGGAAATCTACATACTAAAAAGATTGAATTTCTTTTCTAGTTCTAGGAAGAGGGATATTTTCAATTGCTTGTACCCTTTCAAGATCAATTTGCACTCCCTGTCTAGATATAATGTGGCTAAGTAGTTTACATTAAATCATTGAGAGGAAATATTTATGAGGGTTTAATGATAAACCACACCTTCTTCACTTGTTAAACACGCATTTTAGATGTTCCAAATGTTGTGAATCTAAATTAGAGAACATGATCATTCTTCTAAATAAATGGATACAAAATGTTCACTTTCATGTACAGAGGATATGTTCATTTCCCATTGGATTATTGCTCCAACGTTCATTAAATCAAAGGGAGTTTTTTCATACATAAAATTTCCCCAAAAAGTGGTAAAATCAATCTTATATCTGCCATCCTTTTTAATTGTTATCTTGTTGTACCTTGGAAAACCATCTATCATGAAAATCTAATGAGCACCCACTACCTGTTGCAAAATATAATCCATTTCCAATAATAGGTAATTATCCTTCAAAGAGGCTCTATTTAGGCCTATAAAATTGATACATAGCTTAATTTCTCCATTTTTCTCGTGAACTAGTACTAGATTATCTACCCATTATGAATATCTTAAAGGCACAATTATTTTAGAATCCAATAGTTTGTTTACTTCATTTTCAATTGACGGTAGTAGTAGGGGATTCACTTGTCATAGCTTCTACCTAAATGGTTTAATTCATTCTTTCAAATGAATATGATGTTCAGTAACTTCTCTATCGTAAATTTTTAAATCATCATAACTATAGGAAAAAAATTTATTTTGTGTGTTCTTATTTTTTTTTGTCTTCTAACAAAGATTTTAATAAATTTACAAGCTTCAGATTTTCACTTAAATTAACATTCACCTCCTCTATGTCTTCATTTAAAGGCTTGAACATGGGAGATGAAATGACATTTTTCTAATCAATAGATTATCCAAAGTAACCAACCATCCAGGAATATAGTTATTATTCAATTGAACAATATCGTGATTAGCTATTTTATTTTTTCAAACTAAAACATCCACATTTACATCATTGTGATCTTCTTCCTCGTCAATGCATAAGTTTGAGAACTCACCCACCATATCTACAAACCTTTTTATTTGTTGATTGAATTCAAACACCTGCCCATGCTTAACATTATCAAGTATTGATGGTCTATATAAAATTTCAATCTTACATTTCAGTTTTATCACTTCAAGTGGTTTGCAAGTTGCAGTAGTTATCGTTAGCTAATTGATTTTTTTCTCTTGAAAATATAGTAAAATTTATTGCAGGGAAAAAATTTGACGTTAAATCCTAGACCTGATTTTTTTTATACCCTTATGCGAGGGTGTCTAGTTTGATACTTAGTGGTGATTTTATTTATAATTAATTCAAAATATCCAGAATAGATAGATTCTTAATATTCAACTTTCAAGTTGCTTCAAGCCCTAAGACCGGTGCTTCATACTATACCATGTTATTAGTTGTTTCAAAAATTAATTTAAATGGAAAAGTCACAATTTCTTTATTTCGACAAATGAAAATCACACTAGATCTAGATCCTTTTTTGGATGAAGCCCCATCGAAAAACATTTTCCATACAAAATTATCATTATGTACAATAGTTTTGAAATTAACTTTAGCTTTTCGAATTATGCTCCTCATTCGAGATTGTGAAAATAAATTTTCCAAGATTATCATTCATTAAATATTTTGGTAAGTTGTTTGGGTTATGTTCTTGCTCAAACTATAGGCTAGGCAGGACTCTCTATACAATTTTCAAGTTTCCCTCCAAATATATGTATAGTGGTGTAATACAAGTCAAGTTGTATTGTGCCTCTAATTTTAGCTCCTCAATACCTTAATAGGAGCATGCCATAGCTAACAAGCACATCATTTACTACTACATCCATCACCACTTTGTTTTATTGAAACTTGATCTAGAACCATAACTAAATATTTAATCACTCCCAATCGTTTGACTCTTCGAGAATCGAAAAAATAAAGATCTTTATATATCCCTTGTGATTATATCCAATCCCAACTTTTCCATAATTTAATTGGGCATAAGATTATGTGAAGCTATTGAATCTAACATATAGTTATACAAAATTCTGTCATGAATTTTAAAAAGGGTGTAGAAACGAGGAATTAAATTATCTCTTGTTCCAACCTAAGGTCCAATACTTGCCTTGGGAGAATCATCTTGGATGTTAATTACATTTGTGATTGAAACATTTTTTTACTCTCAAGGAGTCCTATACTTCAACACAAATTTATATACTTCATTATTATATGAAATAATTTTCACAATCATTTTGGTTTATGGATATTATCCTTTATCCTTTTCAGTGTTTCATCATCCCAATTATGGGTTACTTTTGGTTGTTTTGTATGCTTCTTGGTTGTTTTACATCCCTTTGTAGAGTCCCCTTCCATCTATGAAGCAGTTGTTGTAATTAATTCGAAGTTCTTATCATTTCCATGTTCACTGACATTCTTAATCCAACAATCAGTGTTAGCTTGCATTTCAATTCTAGGATTAGAAATATGCTCATAAGTAGATAATCCAATTTTCTTTCGTAATTATTCTATCACATGTAATGGGTTGTATTTCCAAGAAAAATGATTTTTTCAAACTGTAGGAATTTAATACCCTTTCATTGATTCCATAAGAACTTCCTTTTTTGATTGTAAGAAAGAAAATAACACATGACATTGATATGATGGTTTTCTTATTTTTGGAAAGAAATTGGGTTTTTTTTTCCTCGTGACTTCCATGGCAAAGAGTTAAGGAGTGATTTATCTAGGTACATAATAGGTTTTATCTTCAAACCCATGTATCCTTATAAAAATGTGATTACAAAAAAGATACCATTCTTTTATCCCCATTTGCTCGCTTAACTACAACACTCTTTTACAGTCCTCTGGCATTCTTTTAGGGATTTTATTTGAGAGTTTTCTTGAAGTTGTACAACAAAGATATTAGCATACTCAATATAGTTGCCTTCAGATATTTTTGGAGATAAAACATTTGTCCATTTATCTACCCTTTTATCCTTTTAATATGCGTCTAAAATATCAGTGCTAATCCATGACTTAGAAAAAAGTATAGATAGCTAAAAACAAATAAATTGATCAAATATAGAAAACAAAACAAAATACGAGAGAGATTTTTCGCAGAAAAGGCCTCAAGCCTCACAATATGCATTCATCTTCTAATGATACAAATATATAATACAACTATGAAAGCACCTCAATTTATCTCACAAAGAGATAACGTAAGATGACAGAAAACAAGATATAGAAACTCTATAAACATACTTAGGATCAAATCTATATCCAAAGATGTGAAATAAATAAAGGTGGTACATTGGGACTTAATGATTTTTTATGTGAGTAAGAATCTAAAATCCCCCCCCCCCCCCTCCGAATCATAGATTCGTAAAATAATACCAAAAATGCAACATAAATTGGTTTTGGCACCAAATCTTCATGCTAAAACCCCTGGTCTAAGCCTCAATGAAGAACTGCCAAGAAAAACACCACAAATGGATGTCTAAAACTCCAATCTGAAGAGAGCACACAAAGAGAAGTGAATCAACTGCAAGTCTAACACATCCCTAAAAATGCTTGACAACTCAATATAATGCCAAGTTGCAATGTGAAAGGATCCATCTAGCCTTTGCTAGGTCGAATGACCATCCAAGTGAACAAAAAAGTCCATAAATTTTCTCTGAATCATGATCCCAATCTTATATCCAATGTATGATTCAACTACAAAATATTGAACCATAATTCTTCCAAAGTTTGTTGGCCCACCTGGAAAATTTTGATGCTCATCTAGAAAAATTTGATTGTGTTGTCGAAACTTTCAGCATGACAACCACCTTCAATTTCAGAATCAATTCAATTTAAATTCATTATAAATTCACCCCATTTCTAGCTAAAACGAAAGACCATAAGTGATTTTTATTTTACCACTAACCATCTACATTTGATTTTTGAACTCCCAGCCTAAGATGTAGGAGAGTTTCACCATTGTACTCCTCCTTTGAGGAACATGATAATACCATATTTTTTCACTATCAACTACAATATATGTCTTCACTCGGGAATGAATTTTTTGGTAGAATTGATGTAGTCTCTTGGATGTTGATGACCACTCCCAAGGATCGATCCATTCGTAATCAATCTTCAATCCTTTTGTTTTGTTACTTTTGGAACATCTCACTAAAAAATGATTCTTCTTGCGAGAATGGTGACAAGGATGGAGATGAAAATAGTGATCTTCCATGTGACTAGTGTAATTGTGATGTTGGCATTTATCTTTCTCCTCATTATTAGATGATGTTTCTTTATCCAAATAACTACAATTGGAAAACTTGATCGGTCTTAAAAAATTTAGAATATGCATGTTGTTGCCATCTTTGTGATATCCTAACCCATGCCGATTTTTGTTGCGTTAGATTTATTCCCATGGTCTAATGATTGGATTGGAAAGAGAAAGTGGATCTTCATCATGTACAACTTCATAATCTTTTGCACTCGAAGTTGTATCTCTAAGTGACTCGTGAGTGGTTTGTTGAACTAAATCATCATCGACATCATCACCCTCATTATTATCCTAAAAAAGAGAGTTGTTATGAACCATTACTAGCCCAAAATTCTTTCATTGAAGTTTATTTTGAATAAACTGAATTTGATTTTGAAGAAGATCAAGTTGAGCTTGCTTTACTCATAGAAAATTTACCACTAATTATAGAGTATTTTTGTGTATAACAATTGTATTGTCTTCAACTGTGATTATCAAAGTATTTAGTAACTCCAACAATTCCATACTTCACTCCATTTGAACTCGCTCTATTTAACTCTTGAACTTGCTAGCATGATTTTTGTTTCAGCATGATGGGGGTGTCAGATACCACTGAAATTCACCCAAACTAGTGGTTTTTACAATTTTTTTGACAGCTTACATTGATTCAATAGGTTTTAGTTGAACTGAAAATGCACCTCATAATTCAAATTCAACTTGATTACAAGTTCACTTATGAACATGATGTTTGTCAATTTTGAATTCTTCTCAATGCATTGAATTCTTAATCTTTGATTTCTCCCTTGATGAAGTGATTGAAAACTTTGATAATTGATTTATTGTAGATGGGTTTTAGTTGTATGATGCTTGTGCTTGAACACTTGATTATGGTATTTGCAGCTACTTAATTGCAAGTTCATTAATTGTGTGCCTTGATTTCATTAATTTTCTATGATTTCAGGGGTTAAATCATCCTTCGATGCGTTGTTCTTGTAATAATGGATAAATAAGAAAATGCATCACAATTCCAATGGCATTGAAGCACACAAAAATGCCTTTGATCCCCCTATTCAAATTTCAGTCCAAATCAAGGTCTTAATAAAAAAAAAAAAACATCTTTATTAAATTATGATGATACATGCTAATGACTAACACACACCAGTTTCCATACATAATGCGTCACATTACCATACAAAGTAAATCTACAGATGAAAACACTCAGGTAGATTTCTCACTCCCACTTCCACTAAATTAGCATATTAAGTTGTAGGCATCCTTCTACCTACCACATATCAAATTTCTCATGCATGTAACCAAAAAACATGAGATCCAGGAGGGAAAGAAAATTATTTAGATATGTATAATATTTATTTCTTATTTGAAATAATGAACCTGCAAATAACCTAATGAGCATTCAAATGTGCAAAAAATTCAACCATAAACAACTCCTCTTAAGAAAATGAAGAAACCAGATGCAAAGATCGATTGATTATGGGTGCCTGAATTTAAATACGAGTCTCATAATTCTAGAAAATCCAAGCGAACTTACCCTAATGCACTGGTTAAATTCATGTTGGCTCTCTGAACAATTTTCTCGCTCAATTTTTAACTCGCTGGTCCTTGTAAATATTGAAAACCACGATCTTAACATACTAAAATTGATCTCCAAGATTAGATGGCTTTGTATAATTCATTGAATTGGCTCCAACAATTCATTATGGTTCATGTATCTTCAGTCGGTTACCCATTAAACAAATTTTATGAGTCCTTTTAAACTTACTGCCATGGATACGATATTGAAAATCACTCAAACACATGCACTGAAGCAGATTTCAAATAATGGTCACATCAAATGGACCTACTTCAAAGTCTAAACATCACGAGATTGAATCCCTTAGCCTATAATTCGGTTCAATTTTTCTTGCTCAACAAAATTGTATAAATCTCATATACTTTGTAGTACTTTTCACAACAATGTAACTTTGTATCTCTTTCTCGACACATTAATTAAGTCGTTATGAACCATATTTGGCTTCACCTCTTTCGTTTTCTACATATATAACAATTCCTTTGCCATATATCATTATTTTGTTTCCCATCATTCATAAAACAACATTTCCATTGTTCAATTCCAAATCCACAAATCAAAAGATATTTTCTTCAAAAATCACATAGGAAGATACTTGCTTAAATCTTCTATTTATTACATTCTCATTCCTTAATATATAAATTTGCTTCTCAAATTTATCCCTATGAAAGATAGGTATCCCTCAAATCACATCTTCCCCAGCTCCATATTGGAAAATATTCTCCATGGCTTTGATATGCTTCAAAGAACTAGTTCTTTTATCTTTTCCGTGCCTTTTTTATGATGTTAGGTACCAACAGGAACCTCCATTTCTCTAACAAATTCTCATTTCTCATTTAACATATGATAATATTGACATTGGTAAGTAACCATTGCCAAACTGTCGAGATCAAGAAATTATTAAACTAAGGAAACAATTCATATAAACAATAATAGACAAAGGTATTGGTTGTTGCAGAAGCCGAGAAGCCATGGCCATGGATATACTTGCATGTATCAACCTTTTTTTACATCTTAAATTTGGAACAATCCATGCATATTTATATACCTTTAGGAGATTCTAAACATGGTTAACACATAGATCCATGTCTCAACTTCGCTTCATCTCCATTCTAAATATACCAACAGATACCATCTCTCACAAATTTCCTACATAGGGATCTCCATTTTCTATTAAACCAATTAATAATATATACATATATATATATATGAGACACAATTTTTTTGGCGAGAAAGGCCTCAAGCCTCACAACATGTATTCACCTTTTAATGATACAAATATATAATACAATTATGAAACTGCCTCAATTTCTCTCGCCTTGACACCTCACAAAGAGATACAGTAGGATGAGAGAAAATAGGATCTAGAAAATATAGAAACATAGTTAGGATAAAACTATATCCCTAGATGTGAAATAAATAAAGATGGTAAATTAGGACTTAATGATTTTGTTGTATCGGTTACAACTACCCTCCAAAAATTTTCATGTGCTTCAATTTTGGAGCCTCCCTCCTTAACCACAACAACTCATCTCGAACTAATCTAGGTATTCATGCTTCAATTGAGACTTATCTTTTCATTTTTGTTTGTGTTTGCTAACTTAGCCAATTCTTCTAAGCCACAAGTTGATCTACCAACTTGATCACACAACAATTATGGGCTTGTCTCCAAAAACTATGCAATCCTTGAAAGAAGTCAACCTTTCATGATTGCAATTGCACACATCATACTGGAATTCAGTCTTGAGCTCATAATTTGCACATTCATTGAAGGAAACCAAACATTGAGCCCAAAAATTGTGCAACCCTCACTAAGATGAGAAATTGCACTATGCACATTGAGCTCGAAAGTTCCCCAGATCCTCAAAACTACATAGTCTTTCTCGACGATGTGCATGGAAAGCCCTCCCCCTCCCCCAGAAAAGAAATAAAACTAAAGGGATAAAACATCCCTAGGAAATAGGGATCTATTTTTAGAATCTCGAAGGAGGCACTTTTTCTATTTTTAGAAACTACTGCCAAGAGTTGTTTTTTCCTTGATTTTTGGCATGTCATCATAAAACCTCATTTGATAAAATCTAGTCAATCAACGCCTCTAGAGATAATTTGCGCATTCAATATTGAATCTCTAGCATTCCCGAAGAGACTAAGGAACCTTCAATGGAGTTTTCGTCGCTTTTCCGGGTGATTTTGCTTTTATCACCTTTTGTCCCCCTTTTTATCAGTTGTTGTCATTTCACTTGTGTGAGTGTTGTTTTGGTTATTTCTCTTCATGGTTGCTGGTGTTGAAAATTTATTTAGCTTGTAGAAGTGTTTTTTCAAGTTATCATTTTATTTTCACTAGTGTGACATCAGTTTCTTTGTTTTTTGCACCGATAGTCACCATTGCGGCAACGCTCCTCACCAATTTCATTTTCTTCCCATTCATTCAGTTTATGAGCTTGATATATCATGATTCATTCACACTTAGCTAGATATGAACTCAATCTCACACCATCACTTATATATGCTCGCTTTCCACACTTCCCTTGGGAAGATCTGCGCTTTCCTTGGCTGGTTTTCTCTTTGCCCAGTTGGGCACTGCACAATACTAGGGCTCAAGCAACAAGATTATCCTCTAGAACTGCGTAGTGCGTAGTAGAGGATGGCCCCAATTATTCACTACATAGTTCTAGGGGTCAGCCTATCACCTTTTCCACTTAGACTGCACAATGCGCAGTCTCTCCTAGTCTCTTCCCAAGCTGGCCACAAGCTTCATCCTTGGTTGTAGGGATTGCACAGTGCGTAATTCCCACATGCCTCCAATCCCTCTTGCAAATTAATATTATGCAATCCTTTCCATTAGATGTCGATTTTTTTACTTGATCATGCCTTGAAAGTCGATTTGTTGAAGCTAATGTTTGCTTTCCATGAGTGTCCTCTCTATCCCATAGGTACCACACAGGTGAAGCACTTCTCTCTAGCAGTAATTGCTACCATGGCACCAAATAGAGTTTCTTCAAGAGAGACCCCTAAAAGAAGTACGGGGGAAGAAATTGAACAAGCACCACTTAACTTGAAAATATGTGGACACTGACCTGTTTATAAAAAAGGAGTCAACACTAACATGGGATCAATTCCACTAGCAGTAATAAAAGGCATCAATCCAATATAGGATCATGGAAAGAGAAAGGTTGTTGATATAATATAGGGAGAACAAAGGTGCAGAGTGAAAGCATATTCAATCCTTATGCAAGAAACTTTGGCAGATGACACAGAGGAGACAAAGAGCAGAGTAGAAGAAGAAAGAAAAGCAGAGCTCGCAGGAAGAAAAACTAAGGGCACAGAAAGCATAACAAAAACTGAGGGAAGAATGGGAACAAAGGAGGAGAGAACAATAGGAGAAGCAAAAGAAGGAAAAATAAGAAAGGAAGGCGCAATGTTAGGAGAAACAACATCGATTCAATTTGAAGAGAAAAGAAAAAACCAACCAACAACATAGGGGGAGAGCGAATAGACGCATGATTGGGAGCTCCCTTAGCAGATTGAAGACTTGATTAAAGTTTCATACATGGAGTTGGACCCGGAACCAGAGGATGAAGATGTTGACCTAATACACAGTGCACCATAGGTCACCATTTAGTGTCCACCACCTCCAGCCATAAAGTTAGCCCCAAGTGAGGAAGAGGACGTAGTTTCTCTTGATGATGATCTGATAATGGATGTGTACAATCTGTCATATAATGAACTTAAGAATAGGATTGTACAAGTGTGGAGTGAACATTTTTTGGGTGTTCATGCATCACTTGCATTCATTAGAGAAAGCGTGAGAGTGGCGAACACCAACAGGAATCCAAATGCCATTGTTGAAGCCAACTTGGCTTTTGCAGGTGTGACAATATCAAACACTCAGTATTTGACAACCGAGAGTAAGCAATTGCTACAAAATCTATAGGTTTCCTAGCAAGAGATAGAACATCTCCACGGAGCAGCACAAAATGTAGCTCTCGCATAGGTCTAATTGGGGAAATGAGAGCAACGATACTTGGTAAAGTATCAACACTTGGAGAGACCATGCGGGATCTCTATGAGGAGCTCATGAACGTACGTAAGGCAGTTGTCTGCTTGCATACCTTGCATAAATAGAGCAAGGAATTCATCAAGAATCTTGCGAATGTTCAAATTTCCATCACCGCCATGCAATAATGGACAATGCGATATAAAGGCGCATCGCTTACTTTGGTAAAGAAGATGAAGTCGTTCATAGAGTTGGAGAAAGAAAGAGTTTGAATGTTCATTCGGAAAAACAAGCATCTCGCCTATTTCATTGGAAACATTTAGGCCTCATATGTATGGTTGTACAATAGTTTGGACTTCATGGTGATAACCCACAAAATCCTATCAGTCAGCTCACTCACCAAAACTAAACAGAAACACAAAGTCAGGAAGGAGATTGAAGAGTACTTGGAATAGCTGAGATAGGTTGCCACTTGGGAGGTTTTAGAGTTGAAGAGTCAAAACATGCAGAACTACATCGCTGGTCCCGTACAAATCAGAACCATGTTTCTCCTGCTCAAGAAAGAATTTAAGACTGGTTCCAAATCATTGTACACAGATGCTATGGAGGCTAGAGTTTGCTTCCAACCTAACACCATCATGAAGTTTGGGGATGTCATCACAGAGTACCAAGCTTCGCATTGATATGTGACTAAGAAGCATCAAGCGGAACTTTCTAAGCTAGAGTGTTCCAAAACTCAAGCATCATAGTGTCTTGTCTTATTAGGATGTCAAGTTATCTCTACCCTATTTTGTCCTATATGACTATGAGTGTAAAATGTAATATTATTTGTAGTTATGTTGTAAGTGAATTTCCAAGTGCCAATATTGGAATATGAAGATTCATCATGTAATAAAATGTTTCATTTCGTAATGAAGTTGAAGAGTCATAAGGGTAGTCCAAAGGTCACAAAGGGGATTTGAAGAGTCTCACCCTCTTGTTATAAATAGAACCTCATAACTCATGTAAAGGTATTTTGGGAACCAAGCATTTGGCTAGGCTTAGGATTATAAAGAACTTGGGAGTATTGTGAAGAGCCTTGGCTTATCCGTAGCATAGAGTGAGTATAATTCTCTGGAGGAGCAGTTGTTCTTTACTGTAATGTTCCACTATTGGGGCTAGTGGTTGTCAATGGTGTATGTATGGATAGAACTTTCACTTATAATAATAAAATCAGAGCGAGCATGCTTTCATGAATATGTTGTTAATATAGTAGGACTATTATTGTTGTATTGGCAACATATGATATTTAACTTATGCATATGCTTATGAAATATTTCGTTTGCATTTGTATGAATCTTGTTTAATTTGTGTTGTTGTGTCCACTCATCACTTTAACATGTGGACTATAGCTTGTGATGTCATTTCACTCGTGTGTTCCTTTCAAGCTGCGTACTATTATAGGCTTCCAAGCGGCGCACTTCCTTTTCCCTTCATGTGTTGGAAACTTCATGCATCACACTTGACTCTCCACAGGGTCACACACTTTCTATCACCCAAAGTTATCATACTTCACTCTGCGCGTTTCCGTGGTCAAGGCATAACATTACCGCCACTACTGGGACTCCTACTCCAAATGGTGTGAGGTTTAGTTGGGACTTCATATCGGGGAGATCCCATGAATGTTAGTAGGTCCAACACCATCAACATTTCTAGCGCTAGAAGGAGGGCTAGATGATAAGTTGTGCCCTTGAAGTATGTTTTGAATTTCTGCATTTATTTCATCACTTCTCACCAAATCATAACCCCAACATGTTTTTCTAAATCTGGAAATCTTAAAGTGCTAGAGATAATTATAGATGACTTGTCTAATTTGAATTTCAGTGGCGAGGGTGAAACAACCTTATTTCAACATACCATACAATTTCTTGATTTCTACACAAAGTGCAATATCCATTGTGAGGATGTTGACTCTAGGTTTTTCGTTCTCACATTCAAAGGGTGTGTGCTAGATGGTGTAACACATTTTCTAATGCCTCCATTCACTCTTTTGAACAAATTTTCATAGATTCATGCCACACTTTCAATATTTATGAACATAAAGCCCTTAATAAGAAAATTTTGAAATTGCAAAATGCCCCTGATGAATTCGTTCAGGATTTTCATGATCGTTTTATCCATTAATGCATTGAATTTCTCGAAGATGAAGTTGATTGGTCTTTCTTGGTTGATAGATTTATATACCTTGTTCACATTTTAGAAAATCCACACGAGTTAGAATATGTTGAGCCATTCCCAACATACCTCGGTGTTAGAGCTTCTAAATATGTGATGGATAAGGTTGTTGTTCCAAGTGACCCTCCATCCTTCACTCATCAAAAAACTCTTGCTCCATAGGCTGAGGACATATGAGAAGTTGAAAATTTATCTCTTGATCTACCTCCATCTTTTCCCACCTCGCATACTCAGAAATTCAGTGCAGGTTTGGACTATCAATCTGATGATTGTGATGAAGTGTTATCTCCACGTCCTCCATCCTTTAGTCCTTCTGATCCTCTGGATTGTGATGTGTTTTTTTCACCTGTTTCAAATCTCTCTTGTGATGTTCATGAGGATCAAGTGTTGGATGGAGTTGGTGTTGAGAAACCAACTTGTGATATCATTCACAATGATTATGTGGGGGAGCCCATATCTAAACAAGAAGTTGCGACAAAGGATGATTATCTTCCTTTCACACCTCTCCTTCATCATTCTAACATTTCGTATGATTCTGTCATTTCTATTGAATCTTGTGAAAATTTAGTTCATGATGATGTTACTACTTCCGATCATTCACAGAACACGTTGGATACCAGTTTTCATCCAGATGTGGAGAGGGTGAATCTTCTACTCTTGATCTTACTAATCTCTCATCTCATCTTTCTTAAAACTTAGAGGGTGAAATTTATTTTTTTTCATCTTCCCCTCTTTTTGATTCATTAGATCATGAGGATGCCTCCATTTGGGATCTTGAACTTTCTGATCATGGTTTTCACGACCTATTCATCGTTTCATTCGGTCATGATTCTACTTTTTCCACTTCTAATATTTCCTAACCATCGATTTGTGATGATCTACCAACTGACGAGTTGGAACTTCCCAAAGCTATAGAGGCACTTCACCAGATATAATGGTTATGTTAGGTTGTCATAGTCTTGAGGTCAGTTCCGCTTCTGATCATAATAGTGTTGAATCTTTTGAGGCTCCTCATCACTCTATCACACATATTGATAATCAATCTATCTTACAATTGTCGTACCCTCCATCTGTATTACATGATCCTATCACTTAGTCATTAGAGGAGTTGTACATGGAGAGCATTGTTGCAAAAAAAAAAATTCTTCTTTCTTCATGTTTGTTCACCTTCACAGTTCGAAAGTGTGTGCAGGCTTGTCTTTGGCTCACAATGTATTTGGACACCATGGTACATCCATAGAGTTCCTTTCATTTCTTTCCATTTTTAATTTTCCGCGGGTGCATTCAAACTTCAAATGTTTTGGTTTGTATTGACTTATCATTCTTGCTTGTTGGTATGCTTGTATATCTTTCTTGGCATGCATTCCCTCACCTATATAGGCCAGCCAATGCATCAATCTCTACATTAGAAGTATCGCCTTACGTAAGTCTGGCCTATGTTTTGTTTAGGTTAGGAGTAGGAGTAGTTTTTCTTTTCTTTGTTGTTTCTTTAATTTGCTTCACTTTGTGTCATTTCATTTGCTTCACTTCTTTCCTTTAGTTTGTTTTATTTTCAGCTCTAGGTTAGTTTCCGCATGAAACCATCCAAGAGGAAGTTGTATTGTTATGATTGATTGGTTATATTTATATTCCATCTCTTTATGTGAATCTTTTATTTCATCTAGTAGATGATACCCCAATGGAAAATGTGTTCCTTTCGGAGAGAGTCATGGTGAAATCACAATGCTTGCACTTTTAACTAGTATGCCTACTCTAATTGATCTTCTATTTTCAGTTAACAATTGTCAACTAAGTCAAGTAAAGTAAGGATAGAGGGAAAACCTTAACAAGTATGTCAAAGGTATATATAAATATCCTTCTCTAAAGGACAACCTCTTCTTCTCTCAATAAGTTAGGATCCCTCTTCTGCCCCATGAAATAAATAAGTGCCTATGCATAATTATTTGAACAAAAAAAAATGAAATAAAGGGCGAAACAAGAGAAAGGATTCCTACACAAAGAGGTGACGTAAGTAACTCCGCTGGGGTACTGTCGAGGCTCGCTGGCAACAAAGTAATGCTTGTCTTTCGAGAAGTGACTTTGCTTGGGTATTGTCCAAGTTTTCTAGTAGCGGAGCAACACCAGAGATGAAACTAAAAATCTGACAATCTATTTTACTTGTGAATCTATATACTCCTCATCCCCAATTGAAACAAATCAGTGTGACTTGTCTTGGTATGTGTGTTGCTGACAAAGAGAATGGTAGGGAATATATCTTTAACTCAAGCTAAGTGAAGAAGTTATGATGATCAAAGAACTAAACAATACTTCCAGAAGAGTTAGACCTGCTTTGCATGAGACAAGGTCCATATAGAGAGTTGGAATTTTAAAAATGTGTCACCAATTTTATACCAACTAAAACCACCCTCCAAAAAATTTTCTACGCTTTTATTTTGGAGCTTCCCTCCTTAACCACAACAACTAATCTCACACTGATCTAGGTATGCATGCTTCGATTGAGACTTATCTTTTCATTTTCGCTTGTGTTTTCTAACTTAGCCGATTCTTCTAAGTCACAAGCTAGTCTCCCAACTTGGTCACACAATAGTTCTGGGCTTGCCTCCAGAAACTGCGCAATCCTTGAAGGCAGTCAACCTTGATGATTGGAGTTGTGCAAATCAGACTGGCAGTCATCCTTAAGGTCATAAATTGTGCAGTCATGGAAGGAAACCCAACATTGAGGCTAGAAACTACACAACCCTCACTAAGCTCATAAACTACGGAATGCACACTAAGCCAGAAAGTTGCCCAGTTCCCCATAACTGCATAGTCTTTCCCGACGGTGTGGATGGAAATCCCCCCCCCCCACCCCCTTGGAAAAGAAAGAAAAGTAAATGGAAAAAAGCATCCCTAGGAAAAAGGGATTTGTTTTTGGTATCACGAATGAGGCACTTTTTCTATTTTTAGAAACTTCTGCCAAGTGTCACTTTTTCCTTGATTTTTAGCATGCGTGTCATAAAACCTCATTTGATCAAATCTAGTCAATGAATTCCTCTAAAGTTCATTTTCACATTCACTATTGAAGCTCTAGCATTCCCCAAGAGATCAAGGAACCTTCGATGGAGTTGTTGTCGCTTTTCGGTTGAGTTCTTCTTTTATCACCTTTTGCCTCCTTTTCTGTCTCTTGTTGTTGTTTCGCTTTTGTGATTGTTGTTTTTCTTATTTCTTTTCATGGTTGCTGGAATTTCAATTTTTTTTAGCTTGCATAAGTGTTGTTTCAAGTTATCATTTGCCTTTCACAAGTGTCGCGTCGGTTTCTTTGTTTTTGCACCGATGGTCGCCATTGCGGCGACTCTCCTCACCAATTTGATTTTCTTCCCATTCATTCATTTTATGCACTTGACCTATCATGATTCATTCACACCTAGATAGATCTATACTCAAGATCACAACATCACTTAGATCTACTCATTTTCCACACTTCCCTTGGGAATATCTACACTTTCCTTGGCCATTTTTCACTTTGCCTAGCTACGCACTATGGAATCCTTTGGAACTGCATAGTGCGCAGTACAGGTTGACCCCAACTACACAATACGCAGTTCTAGGGGTCATCATGTCACCTTGGCCAATGAGACTATGCAATGCACAGTCTCTGCCTAGGCTGGGACTGCGCAGTCGCAAGCAACAAGCTTCATCCCTGACTGTTGATACCGCGTAGTATGCAGTTCCCACAGGTATCCAATTCCTCTTTCCAATGAAGTTTGTGCAATCCTTCCCATCAAATGCCTAGTTTGTTGCTTGAGCATTCCTTGAAAGTCTATTTTGTGAAGCTAATATTTGACTTCCATGAGTGTCCTTTTCATCCCACAGGTACCACATTAGTGAAGCACTTCTCTCTAGTAGTGATTGTTACCATGGTACCAAAGAGAGTTACTTCAAGAGAGACCACTAAAATCAATTCTGGGGAAGTATTTAAGCAAGTTCCAGTTAAATTGACAACATGCAGACACTCAACTATTTATAGAAAAGGAGTCAACACTAACATGGTAGCAAGTCCAGCAGCAGTAATAAAAGGCAGCAATCCAGTACAAGATCATGGAAAGAGAAAGGTTGCTAAAATAATAGAGGGAGAACAAAGGTGTAGAGTGAAATCCAATTCAACCCTTAAGAAATCAATTTGGCAGAGGAAGCAAAGGAGACAGAGAGTAGAGCAGAAGAAGAGAGAAAAGCGGCTTGCATGAAGCTGAACTGAGGGCATAGAAATAAAAACAAGAGTTGATGGAAGAACGAGAGAAAAGGATGAAAGAATAGGAGGAGAAGAAGAATTAGGAAGAAGAATAATTTTAAGGTTCAACGTTAGGAGAAACAATTTCGATTCAAGTTGAAGAGCAAGGACAGAACCAACTAGCAGCAAAGGGGGAAAGCGAACAGATGTAGGCTTGGGAGATTTCTCAATAGATTTAAGACTTGATTGAAGTTGAGTACATGGAGTTGGAACCGGAACCGCGGGATGAAGATGTTGACCTGATATCCAATGCACCACAAGTCATCGTTCAGTCTCCACTACCTCCAACTGCAGAGTTATCCCCAAGCGAGGAAGGTGACATAGTTCCTCTTGATGATGATCCAGTAATGGATGTGTACAAATTTTCTTATAATGAACTTCAAAAGAGGATTGGAAAAGCATGAAGAGAGCATTTTCTTGATGGTCATGCATCACTTGTATTCATTAGAGAAAGGTTGATAGTGGCGAACACTAGCAAGAATCAAATTTCCATTGCCGAAGCCAACTTGCCCTTTACAGGTGTGATGAGATCAAACACTCAGTATTTGACAGCCAAGAGTAAGAAATTGTTACAAAATCTACACATTGCCCAACAAGAGATAGAATGGCTCCACAGAGTTACACAGGATGGAGCTCCCACACATGCCTACATGGGGGAAATGAGATAAGCGATACTTGGTAAAGTATCAACACTTGGAGAGACCATGCAGGATCTATATGAGGAGTTCATAACCATACATAAGGCAATTTTCCACTTGCATAGCTTGCAATAGCAGAGTAAGGAATTGATCAAGACTCTTAGGAATGTGAAAACTTCCATCATTGATGTGCAAGAATGGACAATGTGATACAAAGGGGAACCACTTACTTTGGTAAAGAAGATGAAGTCACAAGCAGAGTTGGAGAAAGCAAGAGTTGGAATGTTAATTCAGGATAACAAGAATCTCACCTTGTTCATTAGAAACATTCATGCCTCATTGTATAGTTGCACAATAGTTTGGACTTCATGTTAATAACCCACAGAATCCCATTAGTTAGCTCACTCATCAAAGCTAAATAGAAACACCAAGTCAAGCAGGAGATTGAAGAGTACTTGGAGAGGCTGAGACATGTTACAACCAAGGAGGATTTAGATTTGAATAGACAAAACATGTAGAACTACATCAGTGGTCTTGTCCAGATCAGAACCATGTTGCTCCAACTTGAGAAATAAGTTAATACTGGTTCCAAATCATTGTACCTGGATTATATGGAGGCTAGAGTTCGCTTCTAGCCTGACACCATAATGTAGTTTGGGGATGTCATCACGCAATACCAAGCTTGGCATCGATACGTGACCAAGAAGCATAAAGTGGAATTTATCGAGCTAGAGTGTTCCCAAACTCAAGCATAATAATTTCTTGTCTTGTTAGGCTATCAAGTTGTCTCTACCCTATTTTTTCCTATATAGGTATGAGTGTAAAATGTAATATTATTTGTAATTATGTTGTAAGTGAAATTCCAAGTGCCAATGTTGGAATATGAAGAGTCATCATGTAATGTAATGTGTCATTTTGTAAAGAAGTTGAAAAGTCATGAGTGTAGTCCAAAGGTCACAAAGGGGAGTTGAAGAGTCACCCCCTCTTGTTATAAATAAAATATCATAACTCATGTAAAGGGCTTTTGGGAGCCTAGCTTTTTTCTAGGCTTAGTCTTAGAAAGAGCTTGGGATTATTGTGAAGAGCCTTGGCTTCTCCGTAGCGTAGAGAGAGTATACTTTAGTGGAGGAGCAGGTGTTCCTGACTGTAATGTTCCACTATTGGGGCTAGTGGTCATCAATGGTGTATGTATGGGTGGAACTTTCACTTATAATAATTAAATCAGAGCCAACACGCTTTCATGCATATGTTGTTAATATAGTAGAACTATTCTTGTTATATTGGAAATGTATGTTATTTAACTTACGCATATTCTTATGAACTATTTCATTTGAATTTGTATGAATCTTGTTGAATGTGTGTTGTTGTGTTAACTCATCACTTTAACTGGTGGAATATTCCACATCTTAGCTTGTGGTCTCATTTCACTCATGTGTTCCTTCCAAGTTGCGTACTATTACAAGCTTCCATGGGGCACAATTCCTTTTCCCTTCGTGTGTTGGAACCTTCATGCGTCGCACTTGACTCTCTGTAGGGTCACACACTTTCTCTCACCCAAAGTTATCATACTTCCATCTACGTGTTTCTGCAGTCAAGGCATAACATTACCACCTAATGCTGGGACTCCTACTCCAAACGGTGTGAGGTCTAGTTGGGACTTCATATCGGGGAGATCCCTTGAATGTTGGTGGGTCTAGCACCATCAACAGATTTTTTATGTGAGTAAGAGTCTGTTATGACATGGATTGAACCTCAGGCTGGAGGAAGGCAATGCCAGGGTAACCACAAACCATGCTTAGCCAAGTAGCTAGCCCTACTAGGCCAGGAGAGGGCTCTCTCTGTAAAGATCTCAGCCAAGATGACTGGATCAAGAAAATGATATTAGGCTAGGTATAGTAGCACAAGGTTTGATTTGGTTTTGAATATTTTTGCTGGATCAGGAGGACCCAGACAGTTTGGGAAAGGAAATTAGGTCAAAATTGCAGGGTTTCGATGGGGCAAGGTAGGCACAAGGCTTAGCACTCTAGGGTTTGATGGGTGAGGTGATTCAAGACAGGTGAGGAGCTAGAAAGAGCATGTGAGAAACATGGATTCTTCCTAAACTGAAGAAAACATAGACTGTGAATATTTTCCCAAAATAGAGCATGAGTATTATGGGTTCTACCTATCAACTTGAAAACATCCACTTAAAGAGTATGAAATGATGAAATGGATTCAACGATACATTTTAACACATGAAAACATCAGAAAAACTAAACTGAACATCATACCACATGGATACCAAAGAAATAGTTGCAACTTTTCATTAATCTCCAGCTAAAACTGATACAAAATTATGTCTCCTCAAATCATAAGCACCCAGTTGAGTCCAACCCTTTACAATGAGAAATAAAAAGAAGATATAGACATTGATTCAACCTCCTCCCATCCTTAGGGGTCGAATTCCTAAGGATGAGGAACTAATCCATCAAAAACTGAACAAGAAACTGGAATCTAGGCAACCTAACAACTTGCCTCTAAAAGTCAGGAAACTGATTCATTTGTCCTCAAGATAACTTTTAATCTAATGAATCTACCTTATAGTACTTATTATCCATCCTATTTACATGCCTAGTCACCATTTACATTAGTAAAACACCATCCATGAGAAGAAACCCAAAATTACAGTCGAGGCACAATGGAGTGGAACCCAGCACAATTTTTGTCCTATGCACAGCACCCAATCTCTATGCACAATGCTTTTTGTAGGGCCATTTTGGAGGCCTTACAGGTGTCACAATTGAGCTCAAGATAGCTCATCAGAAATCCCTTCAAGTCTTCTTTCCATAACATCTTGAATTTTTTCATTTGAAATTCACTTGACCCCTCAAAAACTGATTCTCCCAACACTGCTCCTGTGTGTCCAAAAGAGGGAAGAAAGGTCATTTTTTGGGTGTTTTTTGACCTTTTGGTTGACTAGTTCTGCTCTAAAAACTTAGAAAATGCACAGGGTGCATGTACTCATCATTTTGAATCCAAAAATTCTAACCATTTCCTCATTGGATGCCCCTAGGAAAAGCACAGCACCACTGGAGCCAAAATTTATGTGTCAAAAATTGCCAAATTCTTCAAAAGGCAAAAATTCTTCAAAAATTGCTCAAAATTTGTGGAAAACACCACCACTCAGTATCTTGGTTAGCCAAGGAAGCTTTAGCAAGCAACCTAAGCCTATCACCCTCATTTTTTCCTTTGAGTGCTTTTTTTAGCCTTGTCTTCATTTGCTTCACCCTTATGTTGCAAATCTTGTTCCAGGTCCCTCTTGGCCTTTTGTAGCAGCTTCTCCAAATGTAAGTTAACTCTTTCAAGCCAAGTTTCTCTATTCTCCTCAATTTCCTTCTCAATTCTTTGCTTTGCAGTCAAGGTAACTAGTGTTTCTTCCTCCTGCATTACTGACTTGCCCTTGTCAATTTGCCTCTTTGCTTTGAGAAGTTCCAGCTCCATGAGGACTTGTTTGTCACTTAGCTGCTTGTTCTCTTGCTCAAGGTATGAAGTTACATACTTAGCTCTTGCCAAGTTGTTTATCAGTGCTTGGATCTGTGCATATTTTTCCCTTATGGTTATGCTTTCATTTGTTGCCCCATCTTGAACCTCCAAGTCAACTATCTCAATGCCATGATGGATGTGTGGTTGTTCTGGTTCATCATCTTCCATAAAATCAAATTCCCTTTCCTCCTCATCATCAAATGTTTCCTCCAACATCTTTTCCTTCCCTTTATGCAGTTGTTTCACCTGTTGTACCTGTTGTGTTAATGAAGAAGGCAAAGCCCCTTCCACATTTTGTGGAGCAAACACTTGCCTATCTGCTACAAACAACTTTCTAGCCCCTCTCTGATATGTCTTGTAGGCTTCTAGATCCTCAACAGCTTTAGTCTCTTTAACCTTCTCACCTTTCTTTAATTTAGCACTGTTGGAAGGCCTCTCTACTTCTTGGGGCACCAGTGGAGGAATCTGAGGATCATTGAAGATGTCATTGGCAATGAATGTATCCCAGGAGATGTTGAGGAGGTTGAGATGATGTAGTACAATCATCTTAATCAAGGAATAGTGATATATACTACTCATTTGTTGGGGGTATGGCTTTTTCTGTATAATGTAAGCCATCTTCTCAATGTTCCTGAATAAGAAATATGGGATGTTCAACATTTTCACTCTTGTGAAGTGCATAAGAAGCCTAATATGATAGGTGTACAATCTAGAAAACCTGCCCTCACATGTAAAATACTTCATAATGATCTTCATCATAGGGGCATACTTGTCTTCAAGGAACCTGAAAGGAAATGTCCTCTTCTTTTCATTCTTGTACCTGGATTTTATGTATTGCTCATAGTAGTGCTCATCCAAATCTTGTTCCTTATACCATTTTCCCCCACATTTGGAATTCTTGTAGCATCAGCAATGATGGAGGATGAAATTGTAAATGTCACCCCGGCAAGAGTTACCTTCTTATCACGGAGATTGGCTACAAAAAGAATAGTTAGCTCAGGATGATGTTGAACTCTTTCCACCTACTCACAAAACTCATAACACCCTAGATGCCTGAAACAAGAGGCAGTCATATGAGAAGCCTGTAACTCTCTGATGTTTGATGGTTCCTCTCTGATGATTCTGCCTCCCTTATGTGGTTTTCTCTAATGTTGAGGTTCATCTCCCAAACTTTCACTGCCATTGTTTTCCTCCTCCTCATAATCTCTATCCTCTTTGTCCGTGTTTGTTGAATTTTAAAGCTTTGTAACCCTAGGGAAGGTAATCAAAGAGTGAGTTTTGGTGAATAGAGATAGGGGAAGGGGAGATGAGCTTATGAAATGTAGGATGGAATATATATGATATGAGAGTGAGAAGGAGGGTATTTTTCCTTTGGTAGGGACTATTTAGTAAATAGGGTTTTGGGATTTTGTTTTAGGGATTAGGGTATAAGGGATAAGTGGAGGGATTTATATGAGGGAATTAGGATAGGTGGAGGGATTTGTATGAGGGAATTAGGATAGGTGGAGGGAATTTTATGAGGGAATTAGGGTATGAGGGATAGGTGGAGGGATTTATAGGCAATCTAGGGTTTGAAATTTGAAATAGCAAACTAACTTCAAAATGATGAACTTAATGTTGGGAGGATAGGTCAAGGATTGAACTTACTTGTTTAAAAGTCCTAGATGGAAAAAAACATGATTTGGATGGTTGAGATGATGTTTTGGCGCTTGTTGGTCCTATGCGTAGCACCCTCTACAGGTGCGCAGCGCTCCAGCTCTATGCGCAGCACCATGCAAAATTGCACTGGAAAAACTTCCCTATACGCAGTGTTCCATCCCTATGCACAGCAATCTGGCCTCTGTGCACAGCACTCCATCTCCTATGCGCAGCGCCTCCTTTTTTCTTAGCCATCAATTGGCCTTAATTCCCCTCTCTCCTTCAATGCTCTTCTTTCTCTTTGTCAAATGAAAGCAATGAATTTGGAAAAGGAATTTGACATCTTATATAGAGGTTGATTTTGATTTTTCTTTAGAAAAACCCACTTTCTAATGTTTTGGAACTTTTTCTTTGTCTTCAAATCTTTGTTTAATGGCTTTTCCTTCTTTGTCTCTTTTCAGGTGGATGGATGCTTTGATTGACTTTATTTCTTCAGTGGTTTCATTTTCTTGCAATAAGGAGAAATGCTTGAGGCAGCTGGGAACACTTATTACATAAAATAACTTAACTTACATCAAGAAATATAAATCAACTAAAATACTTTGTTTTCATCTCAAAAACATGACTTTTGAGATGAAAATTACATTAGTGACATAAGATCTTTGTACAATAACCATGACTTACTAGCAATCATTCTTTGTTTATTGGTCATCCTCATACTTTTGTTGCCTTTTATTTACACTTGAAACCATGCTTTTGACCTTGGAAATGAACCCTAAGACCTAATGAAAACACAACTGCCTCGACCCTAAAAATATCATAACTGAAACCATACCTAAATGCAACATGGAGATGGGTCAGCAAATATACCTTATGAGGGATCTTTTGATTTTCTGAGAAGAAGGAGGATCATTTTGACATGACCTAATGGAATGATCCAAAAATTCAGTATGAGAAACCTAAAATGAAAATGCAAAGAGCAGATTTAATTCCTAATCGAAGTATACAAATACTAACACTAACATTGGCCTTATTGGGGATGGCAGCTCCTTGGAGGTGTCAAGAACATTGTAGACCAAGTGCATAGCTGATTAGGTCAATACGGTCAAACAAATTAAACATTGAAAACTTTTATGAAATTTTTGAAAAATGACTCGATGCAAACTGAAAATGGACTCACAACTAACTCTAAATTGACTCAAAACCCAACTAAACACCACACAAAGCATTTAAGTTTTATAGCCTTCACTTCGGGCCCCAAGCTCAAATGACATTGTACTTCAAAACTTACAAGGAAAGCAAACTGGTATATACAATGACAATGAAACAACTTCAGCAAGCTGCATCAGAAATAGTAGTGTTTCAAGAGCCTACCATTCACTGGCCCTCCTAAGCATTCTTGAACATCCATTTCCTTTAATAAAAATGCATTCTGACCTCGATAGGTTGAGATTTTATAAGGTCCTTTCCACATATTATCAAAATTACCATGCTTTCCTTTTTCTTCATTTTGTGCATCCCATCACAGCATTACATCTTCCAGCTGAAATTTTTCTACCTTGGTTTTGTGGTCATAAATCTTCTTTATCTTCTCTTGCAGTCGGAAAGTGTTTTGAGAAACCTCTTCTCTTTTTTTTTGAAGGTGAATCATTTGATTGATTCGACATTGAATATCATCCTCTTCACTATTAGCTTCTTGCAACAATCTCATGATCGAGACTACAAGGGATGTGGGAAACACTGTATCAGTACTATAAACCAATTCAAAAGGCAACATACCTATTGATTTCTTGTTGCATACTCTGTCAGCCCACAAAGCATTGACAAGCTTTCGATGCAAATTTTTTTTGTTTGCCTCCAACATCTTCTTAATAATGTTTACCAGGGATTTATTTGAAGACTCGGCTAGTCCATTGCCCTGCAGATAATATGACATGGAATGACCCAATGTGATGTTGTATTTGTTGCAAAACTCAACCATTCTCTTCGACTTAAATGTTGCTACATTATCTGTAATAATCTTGTGAGGGCAACCAAAACGAGACAAGATATTGGACTCTAAAAATTGAATCATTACCGTGTTCGTAGCTTGCCTTGTTGGAATGGATTTGATCCATTTGGTGAAGTAATTGGTAGCTGTCAAAATCCATTTGTGTTGTGTTGATGATGTAGGATGAATTTCCCCTATTAAATCAAGCCCCCACTGCTGGAAAGGTGCATTGACTACAACCGCTTCAAAGGAAGAGGAAGCAACTTCCTTTTTCCCTAAAAAACTTGACATTCGTGGCAACTCATTACTGTTTTATACAAATCTGAAAAACAAAGATGGCCAATAATACCTTACTCTCAGGATTTTGTTAGCTATTGTTTTCCAAAGCAAGTGACCCCCACAATCTCCTCTATGAAAATCATTCATTACCTGTTGAGCTTCATTTTCAACCAAACAATTAAGGAGAACCCCTCCTGAATCTTTCCAATAGGGAGCACTATCTAAAATGCAGAATTTTGCAGACTTTAGTTTTAGTGATCTACCTTTACTTCTTGACATTCCAAGAGGAGGAGAAAGATGTTGAAGAACATATACTATATCGGAGTACCAAGGTGAGTTGAGAAACATCTCTGATACTTGAATGAGGGTGCCACCATCTTCATCATCTGACATTGTTGCAATGAGATTTATTTCCAAAGCATGAAGATTAGACTCAGCCATGAGTTTTGCCAAGCCTTGACCTTTGATCAATTTCGTGTGTTTAATCTCAAGATGATACTCTAACATTGTTGCTATCCACTTACCTCTTCTTCCTTCCGAATTAGTTTGCATGAGGACATCTTTGACAGTCGTGTTAGGAACATATGCTATGGTATGTGAATGCATAATGTAAACTCAGAAATTCTTCAATGCCTTTATAAGAGCCAAAGCTTGTTTCTCAATGATGTTATAGCGCAGAGCGGCATCTCTAATAGTCTGACTGAAAAAATGCAATGGTTTGTTCCACCTGATCCTTCTTTTTCATCAACACCACAGCCAAAGTGTGCTCAAATGCAAATGAAAATATAATAAAATCATGAGTATAATCAAGATTGATTAAAACTGGGGTTGTGGTCAAAGCAAGCTTTGCCAAGTTGAAAGATTTCATGGCATCCTTGGTCCATTTCACAGTGTTGTCCTTCTTCAACATATTAGTTAACTCATGCAAATGCTCAGCCAAATTTGGTATAAATCTATGTAAGAAATTCATCTTACTGTTGAAAGCTTGAATCTCCTTTTTGTTGTGCGGAAAGTTTATTTGCTGGATTGCCTCCACCCTAGAAGGATCAATGCAAATACCATCTTTAGAAATTATATGACCGAGGAGTTTACCTTCATCCATGGCAAAAAGACTCTTATTTGGATTTAAAGAAATCCCGAACTCCCTGCATTTTTGAAAAACAATCCTCAGGTGGTGTAAATGCTCATCATCAGAACTAGAAAATATTGACAAGTCATCTAAATAAACCACCAATAAAACGTCCTTCTCATTAGCGAAAGCTATATCCATGGCCTGCTGAAAAGTGGCCCCAACATTCTTCATCCCAAATGGCATCTTGGCATATTGAAAAGTTCCCCATGGTGTTTTGAAGGCAGTGTTGTCTTGGTCTTTTTTGTGCACCAAGATCTAATTGTAACCTGAGTAGCCATCAAGTAGTGACATCCGTGATGCTCTAACTACTCTTTATAGAATATGGTCCATCTTAGGAAGAGGATAATTTTCCTTCAGGAATACTTTATTTAGGTTCCGGAAATCAATGCACAACCTTATCTCTCCAGTCTTTTTTTGTACCAGGACCAAATTTGAAACCTAATCAGAGAATCTAATTGGAACAATGATACCATCTTTAAACAATATATTTACCTCTTTTTCAATGGATGGCAGCAACTTTAGATTGATCCTCCTCAACTTTTATCTAAAAGGTTTTTGATCCAGCTTGATAGGAATGGTATGCTGAATGATGTTCTTGCCATATACTTTCAAATTTGAGTAATCCCATGCAAAAACATCAGAAAATTCAGAAAGCAATTTAACATACTTAGCCTTTGACACAGGAAATAATATTTTTGAGAAATTAGCAAGCTTGGGTTGGTCCATTGTCCCAATGTTTACATCTTCAACTCCTTTGTCAGTAGGAACCAAGGTTGGTTTTCTCACCACTTCATCTTGATCAAACAACTCCTCTAAAGGTATAAGACCTCTAGGAATAACACTATCCTTCAGCTGTAAAACCTCCATCTGATTTACCTCAATATCTTGTTCATAAAAATCACTAACATCATCAATGAAAGCATTATTAAACTTCCCTTCATTTTGCAAAAAGGAATTAATTTCATTATCATCCTAGAAAACTTGCCAATATCTCAGATTGTCAAGAACAGTAGACCTATGTTTGACATGAATTTCAAATTTATTTCTAGAATTCATTGGAAATTTCAGAATGCTCACTGCTATAGCAAGTGAATCAGCAATGATGTTTTGACTTCTCAACGCCGCTGTCAATGTGTATTCTAGAAAAATTTTCAATATATCTAAGACTGCATTCCTTTAACTTGTTCAATCACTAGCTCTGAATCACCATAAACAGAAATCCTTTTCGCACCCAGCTTCTTCAAAATCTTTAGACCTATAATCAATGCCTTGTACTCCACTTCATTATTAGAGCAATCAAAAGCTAATTCATAGGAACACACTCTAACATTACTTGGGACTTTTTCTGGCTGAAAAACAAGACTTCGAATACAAATTCCAACACTTGCACCATCTTTACCCAAAGCGCCATTGAAGTTCATGCTCCAAAGGTCATGTTCATCTTCCAGATGTTGGAATTTTGCTTTAGTTTCGGTCTTACCTTTGCTAGTTGCTTCATTTTTCTGCTCTTCACTGACTTTCTACTCCTGCGGAGGCTGCTTAGAAGGAATTGCCAATTTTTTCCTTTTCTTGATTAAGAACTGCCCTAAAACTCTCAGAAATTTCTGGTACGTCATCTACTTCTACAAGCTGAATATCTACATCATTCAATCCACTATCAGTGTACAAAACAAAAGACTCTAAATCTGTATGTACAACATTAATCAAATGATTTATGGGCTTCTCTTTACTAGTAATCATATACTTCATCTTATTTTCCCGGTACAACTTCCTCAATTGACCGAAAACAGGGATTGTAGCATAAGAGAAGTAAAGTTGTAAAGTGCCTTTAAGTTTGGCTCCCCATGATCTAGATAGCATCATACCAAATCAAGGTGGTATATCAGCTACCACCACGTCCATCAAGACATTCTTGGTTGGGATTTGATCTAAGGAAACTATAAAATATTTGATGAGACCAATGCAGTGAACACTACCAAAATCAAATGAGTACAAATCATGATATTTTCAGGTGATATCCAGGCCCAGCTTTTCCATTATGGCCTTTGGCATCAAATTGTGGGAAGCTATGGAATCAAGCATATCATTATGAAGAATATACTCATGCAATCTAAGACTCAAATAAAAGGGCAGGACTTCGCTATCTTCTAGCTGACCTTCTATAGCTGGACCAAAAATAAGTTCAGGGTGATTATCCTCAACATTCACCATGTCGGAAAAAGGATCAATTTGTAGTATTCTAGACACATGGTGTTTGTAATGGCTATTCTTAACAAGCTCGGTCAAAGGAATGGACACTTTCAATTTAGCAATTTCACTTTCTAAATTAAAATATGAGACTTTTTCTAGCTTTTTGACACTGATGTCCCTCTTATCTGTTTGCTCCTTTGTTGCACTATCCTTTTGATGATTGTCTTTCTCTTTTGCAATTGTACTTGTTGATGGCTGATTCACCTTGCTAGAATTATGATCGGTAAGATCCTTTCCCTTTTTCTAATTTTTTGAGGGATCATTCTTCGATTGAACATCCTTCCTCTTCTGAATAGGATTGACCGTAAATCTCTGCTCCTCAAAGGATATTATTTCTGCTGTGTGCTCAAAGCATTCATGTAACCACACTAATAATCATCACATTTGGACTCCAAAACAACATCATTTGCTAAAATGTAATCCTCATCCTTTAGAATGTCGGAACTTTCTACATACTCCTCATCTTCGGTTAGAAATATAGGCATACCATCAGCAGTGAAGAAGTGATTTGTTTCAATTACAGAATCTTCCTCATCTTCTTCTTCCACTCCTTGAACATAATTCTCTTGTAAGGGAGTTCTGATCCGTTGTTGTTGTTACATTGGTTGTTCCGGTGCTTTTTGCTTTCTTTGCTTGATTCAAAATTGGGGCTGCTGCTGCCCTCTAAAGTTTGGGTTCTGGATCTGTGGTTCAGGTCTGTCTGTGATGGACAACCATTCAACCATCCTTTCCATTGTTTGAATAAATGTATTCATTTTTACATATGAAGTAGATGCTTCTTCTTTCAAGGTCACTCTTTTCTCTGATCTTAATATTTCTCTTTTGGCCAGCAAGTTCGCTTCTATGCTCATAGTGTTATTTTGCATGTCTTCTAGAGTTGTAAGATCATGTTCTCTCAACTGTTACGCCATATCGGCATCAAATCCATCTGGAAACTTAAGCAAATCCAATCCCTCTGGTGGTTTGATATTTGTAGTGAAAGCATTGTACATTGCATTAAATCTCACACAATAGTCTTGTATGCTCTCGCCAACATTTCTTTTGATGTTCTCATATTTTGACAAAATCTGAAGGGAATTCTCTTCACCTCCCACCTGTTAGATTCCTATACCAA
This sequence comes from Pinus taeda, assembly GCA_000404065.3. Lineage (NCBI taxonomy): Eukaryota > Viridiplantae > Streptophyta > Pinopsida > Pinales > Pinaceae > Pinus > Pinus taeda. Next base: position 251,368 of record APFE031020504.1, read on the forward strand.
TAGGTTTCATTTTTCATGATTGACTGGAGAGGTGCCAAATATGTTCATCCTTTTCGTGCTGCAAAGATTCCATATTTTGAAGAATTTCACTATGTATAGGTGGTTGACTCTTGTCACAATTAACGAATAGCCAGACAGTCTAATCTTGGCTAGATCATGTTTGAATTTACTTGTCTTAGAATAGAGAATAAAGGTATGCACAAACAGTTCAAGCTTGGTAGAAAAATAGTTAGGTAGAGAAGCAAAGGGTCTCAACAGCTTAATCTGAGCCCTGGAAGAAATAAGGATAGACTAAGATAGGAGGGCAGCTAAAAGAAAAGAGAAGAATCAGGTTTTTCTAGTTCAAATGCACCCAATGAAAATGAAGAGAAAATGTTTGGTATACTAGGTTGGGTAGGCAGTTTTGATGGTATAGAAGCATGGTTTGTGAGCAATTTTCTCCTTTGGAACAAGTTTCCATCTCACAAAATCATAAGGTACCATGGCAAGGTGGCTACAAAACAAATGGAGCATGACTAATTCCCCTCCCCATTTTCCTAAAAAACACTTACTAACATTCCCCCCCAAGGGCAATGAGATCTGCTCATTACCTTTAAGTCCACTTCATCCCATAGAAAAATAAGTGAAAATGTGTTTTCACCTAGGCAAAACAAGCCACATTTCTTGTGTAAAAAGTCTTTATTCCATCTTACCAAAGTTTCCTAAACTTCACCACTTGGCATCCTTTCATTCCCCCCTTGCCTAAATTTTCACTCTATAAACTTAGCCTAAACCATACAAACCCATCCCACATAATCATATTAACCTACTAACCTTATTATATAGCTCCTATGTATATTCCCCTCCCTTATTATGTATAAATACACCAAATCCCTAAAAAATCTAATACCCCGACCCTTGGCTAACTATAGCTATATTTTAAATTTTTCTAGGGAGTTATTGGTCCACCAGGGGCCAATAACAACCCTCCACGTGCCCATCAGGACTTGTTTGGCCTCTGGCTAAATAAATAGCCGAAAACCCACATTTTTCCCCCAAAAACCCATTTATCCAAAGTCCGAAAATACACCAAAAACATTACAATCCGCAAAAAAATTAAAGCGGGTCCCCCACTGCTAACCTACCGCCACCTCCATCACCCACCAACTGTCTGATCGGCGTTGCCAGATCCGACAGTGGTCGGCGATTTCGAAAGCCCTAACCTGCCAAATGATAGTGTCTGGGGGATGGGCGGTATTTCCGTCATACCGAGGACGCGTATCAAGCGCCTAGTGTGTTCGTAGCCCCCTCCCCCGAAACCACTTCCCCCCAAAACCGGTGCGGGGAATACCACTTACCACCCGCCCGCCTCCTTGCTGACATCATGCCCACGTCACCTGATGATGTCACCCGCCATGTCACCCGCCACATCATATGCCATGTCACCTACCATGTCAACATTTGTACCCCGCTACATGACAAAATGACATCATGCTGACGTCATCAGAAAAAGCGCCCCGAACCCGCCAAAGTCAAAATTTCGAGTAAAAAAGGGTGAAAACATTGCTTTTTACCATTTACCTTAGTTTTCTCCAAGCGACCTGTGCATGTGAATTTATGTGCAAAAGGCTATTTTCGCCATTCAAGTCCGTCAACCAGCAATTTCACTACACAGCTCGGCCCCTCGGCCCACCTGGTCACCTGCAAATCGGCCATTCCACCGAGAAAACAGGTATTTACAACCAATTACACCCGACCCTATTTTTATTGGATTTCATTATAAAATTTCCCACAGCACCTATAAATTTGAAAAGGAAAAACTATGTTGCTGCCCAAATTATCCCAGAACCTCTATCTTGCTAAAATTCACCACAAAATCGCACTGTGAGCTAAAATTGAGCTCGTTCGGCCCTACAAACTCTCCAAGAAACCCTAAAAGTTTCCTTTTTCCCACAATTGAAGCCCATAGCTCTTGTTTCTCCACCTAACTTCAATCCACAGAGCTAAATTAAAGCCAACAAACCAGTTTCAATGGTGAAAATCCTAGAGAAATCCACAGAGCCATCGTTCTACCCATTTTGCTTGCACATAGTCAAAATTTCCAATTTTAAAGGCAACAGAGCTTAGCCATGGAAGGTTCTGTGGCCTTGAACATCACTCCCCTTAATGCACCCCATAAAGAGTTGGAACATTTTCCCTTGCCTGATAGAGACTATCTAATCCAAGACCTAGTAGGCTACCAAAACCATATGCAAGCAGTCTGTGAGCTCATAAATAGTTACTTAAATCAAAATGACGTCTATGGCATTTGGGAATCAAATCTACCCAGATACTACCTCCCCTCTATGAATATATTCCCTGAGATCATTCACCTCTGTTGTGAGAACTATGAGCCAACAAATAGGGCAGTTAAGAGTCCATCTGGGACTACCCTTTTTCATACTACTCCTGACTCTATAAATCAGATGTTGAACTTCAAACCAACCCACCTCCAGTTTCCTCTTACCATGAAGTACTTTCTGGATGAAGGTCCCAAACTCTCTAGCTAAGAGATAACCAGAATTACCAAAGTGTTCATGAGAGCAGATCGCCAACCTAAGGAGCCACCTCCTTTTCACTATGCCTCTTTTACTGAAATGGGTAGATTAGTTGTTGATATGATATCTTTTGTGTTGGGGTTCAAGACAAGTGATCATATTGATGAAACCATACTGGTTATGATGTCTATTTTTACCCCAGGGCAGCCCCCTGCTGTCAAATACAACTATGCCAAATTTATTGCCAACAAGATACATGACCAATTATTGAAGCTAGACAGGGAGGGAATCTTTAAATATTCCTCCTATATCTATCATCTATTTCTATATTACCAGCCAGATATCTTCCAATTCCCCATCAGAAAATTGGACCATAAATGGGAAAGGAGGTCTGTGATTTTTCGGACCCCAATCTTTCATGAAGTCCACAGCTCTCCCTACTCTTATTGTGAGTTTGTTGATTTATTTGTATACCCAGTCTCTTCTCTCCTGATGAGAAATCCTCCTCCTAGATTAACACATGATATGCAAAAGATACTACAGCTCTCCAAAAACTATAAAATAGGTGACTGGTACTTTTACCAGAATCACACTATTCTGAGGATATATGGCTGTGAGCTATGCCCCTACAGGCTGCCCAGATATGTGCCAATGAGACTGTTTGCCTTGGAATATT
>APFE031020504.1:255138-267103 GCA_000404065.3 Pinus taeda
ACTTTTACCAGAATCACACTATTCTGAGGATATATGGCTGTGAGCTATGCCCCTACAGGCTGCCCAGATATGTGCCAATGAGACTGTTTGCCTTGGAATATTTCAGGCAATTCATCAATTTAGATCTAAGTTGCTTCCATAGCACAAAGAAAAAGGCCTAATTGAAACTCAGAGAACAGTCAGGCCCCTTTGTTATGAACAAGAAAGAGGGATGGAAGGATGCTGATGAAATATTGGGTCAAACACTCAGACTCAAGAGAAGCTTTTGGTGGGTACCCTATGACCCATATGGCTTTATCAATGCAAAAAGGGTAAAATATAGGCTGGCACCATATGAACATTGTAGCATCCCTGACATAGAAAAGTTTGCCAACCAAGATGAGTGGGTGGAGGGCACACTAGTTGAAGAGTTAACTGAGGAAGAGAAAATGGAACAAACCATGAAAATTTTGGAAAAAACTCTGGACTTAGATTCTTTTGGGCGGGTGTCTTTCAAAAAGCCACAGCAAACTGGGGAAAGCTCATCAACTGCCACAACTGCACAACAGGTTGCCCAGGAAAGGACTACACCAACGACAGGGACAGCAAAGGGCAAGGAGTTGGTAGTTGCAAAACAAGAAACAATGAAAGAACAGCCTACTACCTTAAAAGAACACAGTCAAGGGCAAGCCCCTTCACTACAAACATAAGCACCAGAGGTACCAGCACTGCAGACTCCTCTTCCTGAGGAGAGAAGTAAGAAAAGAGACCAAGAAGAGACCACACCTGCAAGTGGGTCAACAGAACAGAAAGAGGCCAAGAGGCAAAGGGTGGATCCTCTTGAAGAGGACATTGTGGAAGACATCACTAGAAGCACAAGAGGAGAGAGGGCCATCAGCCAAAAAACTTCCGCTAGCTCTCACAGACAAGAAGGGGAGAGGCAGCATGGAATGGAAGTCTCGTCCTCAAGGTCACAAGCCAAGAAACGATCAGACATCAAACAATCATTCATGGAGATTAAGGCTCAAAATGAGTCATTAATAATTCAGTTGTATGATCAATTTCTTAATATGACACCCTCCAAACAGCATAGACTAATGGCAGCCTATGACATCAAGGAGGAGAAAATGATCTTAAGTCATTTCAAGCCCAAAGGTTAGCAGCCACAGTCTGCAACTGACTACATAAGGACCAATCTAGAGGTCCTTGCCAAAGACATACACCCAATGGACCAAATAGAATTACACAAACAAAAGGGTGAAATGGTCTATGCTACACTGGCAGACAAGGCAATGCTGGCCCACCAATTAAAAGAGTCATTGAGTAATACATCTGCTCAATTGGATTTGGAGAAGATCTCTTCTCTAGCCAAAGACAACCGAATAAAGACTCTGGAAGAAATAATTGTTGAGTTGGGACATGATCCCAAGGATGCCAAGGGCATCAATGCATTGATCAAAAAGAAGGAGGAAGATATTGCTGCCCTTAGAAAGCAATTGAAGCTGCTTGTCACCATGCATCCATAAACAACAGAACTAGCACAAGGAAAAGAAGAAGAGGATTTCATGGATTTATTGATGAGAATGAATCAAAGGCTAATGCAGACAAAGCAAGAGTTGGAGAAAGCATTGCAATCTAATCAGGGAGAGTCGACCTCCCAGCCACCTGAAACAGCTCCAACAATTGTCTCTGCTCCTCCCACATACACAGCAGCAATCCCTCCCACTGAGCCAGCATCAACAACAGGTACAGAAACTACAGATGCTACAGCAGCAGCAACAACAAAGCCTAAGACCAGCATGAGGATGGAAGAAATGATGAAGGCAGTGAAAGAGCTAGAAGCTCAAATGTTAGAGCTCAAAGAGGCAAAAGAAAGACTAGCCAAGCTAGAAGTGAGCTATGACAAATCAAAAATAACAGTGGCAGAGAAGACCAGAGAGGTGAAGGCCCTAGAAAACAAGGTGAAATCATTGAAAAAGGATCTCACCTTGCATAAACCTCTGGCAAACATTAAAATGATTTTGTGGACCAAGATTGGCCAGTCCATTACTGACCAATGGCAATCAATTCAGACAATCTATGAACAAATTGAATTAATAGAAAGGGCACAAGAGCAAATTCAAAGGGCCAGGGCATCATTAGGAAATATGCCTGAGTAGGCTAATAGGCTCATCCATTTTTTGAATACCAATACTAAGGAACAGTTAGCAGCTTTGGAGATCACTGACAGGACAGGAACCATTTTTACAATAAAGAAGGTGTTAACAATGAGAAATTTTATACAGACTTTGGAAAGGAAGTGTCAAGAGATGCAGATGGATATTAATGCCTTCACAGAGAAATTCACAAACTTGCAGCAGAAGGATCTACCCAGTTTAGTAACAAGAAATCAAAAATTGTTATCACATCAATAGTATGCTCACCGGGTAAACATGTATGTAACAAATCAGATCACTGCATCATCCAGCACCTCAGAAGACACAGGGCCTCCTTTCGGACAAAATTTATATGACAAATTAGAAAATTTGTTTTTTATAGAACATGAAATAAATCACCTCTTTGAAGTCAAGCCTAACTTTTACAGGTATACTGATGCTAATGAAATACTTGTAAAAATACAAAGACATCAGTTGCCTACAGAACAGTGGTGGCAGAGTATGCTGGAAGTTTTGCCTAAGTAAATTTGGATCTTTCTGCCTATGCACACTTGGTCAAAGAGCAAGACACGTGGCAGATATGAAGGAAGGGGCTCAAGCGAGGATCAGGACACATTAAAGATGAATTAAGAGTAGGTGAACAGATCAGGACAGCAACGCAGGAAGGCAAATCAAGGACATAACTACCAACTCAATTTCTGGGTGAAAAGTCTAAAATATCTTGTCAATTAAAGCAGCCAGCACAGCCACAATAACTCCTACCTTTATTTTTGCATTTATTTCTCTGACAGAGTAGTTGAAGGAAGTTATTGCTTCTTATCTTATCCTCAAGATATTTTGTAAACTCTCTTTTTGTATAAATACCCCCCCCAAGGAATGTATTCGGGGTTGGTGATTCTCCTATTGAACTGCACTGTAACTCCGATATTTATTAATACAAAGGTTGTTGAGTTGCATTGTTGTTGGACCTTTTGACTGTGGATTTGATGATTCTGAGCTCTGCTACAGAATTCCTATGTCTTTCTTTGGATCAATAAGTTATTCTAAATTGTGTCTTTGTGTTTTCTATGTTTTGCAGATCTCATATATGTTTCATAATCCTAACAACAGGGAAAAAGAATAGCCCAGAAATTGTTTAAATACACTCTGTGTTCAGTTCCTGCTGTTATTTATGTTTTCTTCACAATTAGCATAAATAGAAATTCTTAAATGCTTCTGTTTCTACTAATTCCTTCATTCTGAAAATTGTCAAGGAATTCTTCATTGCTCCTTGAAAATATTCAAGCACCTTCCCTCTGCCACCATGATAAAGTATTCTTGATTGCCCTTTATCCCCTGGCTTACATCCCATCAATCACTAGCTTTCAATATTGTTCCAAAACTGATTATATTGCTCTGTAGTATTGCCCATCATCACAGAAACACACTCAGCAGTCCATTTTCATAGACTCCATTGCCCAATGGAATAAACTCTTTCAGACTTGCATCCTAACTCTGTTTGAAATCACCATCCAAACGCATTTAAAACAAACCTCTGCACATCATAACTAGCATAAAAACTTCAAATAAACAAATTTAAATTATATATAGAGAGTCCTCTATGGATGCAGTTTGGCTAGAAATTGCATCTAAAAGATTGGTTAGTGGTTACCTCGGCCGTATTCCCTTTTCTCACAAGTTTTGGGGAACAACCTGAGTGATGACACCACCGATATAGGAACTTCCTCTGGAGGATGGATAGAGTAGTGATTGAAGTTGTTGGTAGGGCTCTAAACCATTTCTGAACTTCTCCTCCAAAATTTTGTACAAACAGCCTCATCGTCACATCTTCAATTTCAAATTCATGGAGGTCAAAAAAATCATCCATCTTGTCTACGTGTTGTTGAGTTGTAACGGTTGAGGTGTCATCAAAGAAAGGTATTTTGGTTCGATAATCAGCGGGCATGGCACTAGGATTTTGAGGCAAAACAAGGGGTGCATATCAGGCATCCATAATTGGAGGTGGGGGAGGTGGGGGATTTAAAACAAGGATTGGGATATTCAGTATACTCAAAGGGGGATTAACGATAGCTTGAGTGGTGTGAACAATCTGTGAAGAAGAAGGCAGGGGGTGAGAGATAGTTTGGGTGGCGGTAGATGCAAAGGAGATATCTCGAAAATTCAAAGATGCCCTATGAATCTTATTTTGCACCCAAGTGTTTAAGTTTGAAGAGAGGTTCTGCAAATGATCAAGAGTATGAATAAGTTGTGACCTTGATTTATTATGTGAAAACAAGTCTTCAACGAGGTTATAAAGAGGTATAGAGAAATCAATAACTATCTGATTAATCCCACTTAAAGATTTACTGTGAAATAAACTTTGCTCAAAATTAACATCAAACTCAATGTCTTGCAAAGTGTCTAACCTTCCCAGGAGTGAATTAACATGAGGAATGAAATCCTCACTTGATTATTCTCCAACTAAACTAGATTTCTCTGCAGCTTTCTTAGATTTTCACCCAATTTTATGAAGATCAGTGACAATGGTTGGAGGATTTGGATCTGGATTGGATTTGGATTAGATCTGTTGTACTTTCGGGAAGCTAGTATGTCTAATTTTGAAATTTTATATATTGCTTTACAACTTTCCAATTCAGCGTATTAAATTCTAAAACTCATCATCCACAAGCTTAAGAATTCAGATGAAACATCTTGTTGGGGTGGTTAACTTCAGATCTTTTGTTCCCCAGTATGGTCGCCACTATGTTATCACCTAGATTGAACCTCAGGCTGAAGGAAGGCAATGCCAGGGTAACCACAAACCACTCTTAGCCAAGTAGCTAACCCTACTAGGCCAGGAGAGGGCTCTCTCCGTAAAGATCTCAGCCAAGATGACTTGATCAAGAAAATATTATTAGGCTAGGTATAGTAGCACAAGGTTTGATTCAGTTTTGAAGGGTTTTGTTGGATCATGAGGATCCGGACAGTTTGGGCAAGGAAATTAGGTCAAAATTGCAGGGTTTCGATGGGGCAAGGTAGGCACAAGGCTCAGCACTCTAAGGTTTGATGGGTGAGGTGATTCAAGACAGGTGAGGAGCTAAAAAGAGCATGTGAGCAATATGGATTCTTCCTAAACTGAAGAAAACATAGACTGTGAATATTTTCCCAAAACAGAGGACATCTTTACCTATAGATGGAGAAGGTTGTGGAGGAGTACGAGGACATATTCACCTCCCCCGCAAGGGTTCCTCTGCATTGTTAGGTCAAGCACTCCATCGATCTGACCCCAAGTGCGTCACTACCCAATGGACCAATCTATCGGCACTTCACTCTAGAGAATGATGAAATCAAGAGGCAAATTCAGGAGCTGCTATAGAAAGGTCACATCCATCTGAGTTCATCGCCCTGTGGGAGCCCAATCGTGTTGGTATGGAAGAAGGATGTGAATTGGAGACTCTGGATTGACTATCGGGCGCTGAACAAGATCACTGTCCATAATAGGTACCTGATCCCACGGATTGATGACCTCCTGAACCAACTGAAGGGGGCAAAATATTTCAGCAAGATCGATTTGAAGTCAGGATATCACCAGGTACCAATTGAACCCTCCAATGTGTGGAGGACTACCTTCAAAGCTAAGGAGGGTCTTTTCGAATTGTTGGTTATGCCTTTCAGATTGATGAATGCTCCTGCAACCTTGATGAGGCTAATGGATGACATTTTGTGGCCATTCACCAACTCATTTGTAGTGGTATACTTGGATGACATCCTGATCTTCAGCTAGAGTTGGGAAGAGCACCTCCACCACATCTAACAGGTTCTCCAAACACTCCGGCAACATATGTTATGTGCCAATTTGGAGAAATGCACTTTTGGCATGACCCAGGTTCAGTATCTGGGATATTTTATTGATGAATGGGGGGTGCATGTGGATCCAACCAAGGTCCGGGTCATTCAGAATTGGCCATCTCCAACCACTCTGACAGAGCTCCACAACTTTCTAGGTCTTGCCAACTTCTACCACAGGTTCATGTTGGGATTTTCTCATATCACTTGGCCCTTGAGTCAAGTCACCAAGGGAGGAGCGAAAGAAAAATTCTTTTGGTCTATATCTCAACAGAAGGCATTCACAGAGTTGAAATATTGCCTCTGCTCGGCACCAGTGCTTGCATTACTAGACTTGCAACAACCATTTGAGGTCAAGACAGATGCCTCTGACTATGCTATTGGGGTAGTCCTTACTCAACACGAGCATCCATTGGCATATCACAGTGAGACACTTTCAGACACAGTCTAGAAGTATCCCACTTATTACAAAGAGATGTATTCCATTGTGCAGGCTTGCCAACAATGGAAGCATTACATTTTGGGGAAGGAAACGGTCATCCACACAGACCACCAACCCCTGCAGTTCATACAGACCCAAGGGAAATTGCAAAATGATTGTCATCAGAAGTGGTCCACATACCTGCAACAATTCCATTTGAATATCAAGTATAAGAAGGGAAGCACCAATAATGTTGCATATTACCTCAGTCGACCACCAATCATGGTGTTAACCATCGTGCTCAACTCTTGTGTGCACGAGAATTCTGATTGGCCACTTCTTTACAAAAGTGACCCAAAATTCGGCCATACATACCAGACACTCTTGGAGGGTCAGCATGTTCTAGATTTTCACCTCCAGGATGCCCTTTTATGCCACCTGGGTCACTTTTGTGTTCCTTCAAGTGAGCGTGCCAAGATGATTTTGAAAGCACACTACAGTCGGGTTGTTGAGCATTTTGGGGTCGAGAAAACAGTGGCAGTACTACAAAAGTATTTCTATTGGCCAAATCTTCGACAGGATGTTGGGAAGTACATCAGATCATGCACTGCCTACGTCATTTCCAAACCGACCATCAAGAAGCAAGGCCTCTATACCCCGCTACCTACCCCTAGTCGACCTTGGGAATCCATATCCATGGATTACATGTCAAGCCTTCCTTCCACTAAGCATGGAAAGGACTATAGTTTTGTGGTCATCGACAAGTTCTCGAAGATGGCCATTATGGCGGCCTGCAAGAAGAATATCACAGCTAAAGCCACCACTAAACTCTTCTTTGAACGTGTGTGGGTACACTTTGGGATCCCACAGTTTATCATCTCAAATTAGGACAGCAAGTTCCTCAGTACATTTTGGTCCAGTCTCTGGTTGATGTTGGATACCAAACTCACTAAGTCCACTGCCTTCCATCCTCAAACGGATGGCTAGACAGAGGTTGTCAACAGGATGATCGTACACATTATGCACATGTACAACTCAAAGCATCCACACACATGGGACGAGAGCCTCACTAAGTCCACTGCCCTCAAATCGATCTTGCTGAAATATTTTGACAACCTGATACAGTTGGATCTTCTACTAGAAGTTGTTCTTGATCTATGTGTCCATGATCCTATCAGTTGTGGAAAGTATGGTCGAAGGCAATACACATTGAATATTGGGTGCAGGCTAAGGAATCGGGTAATGTTGAGCTCAAAATCATTATCATCCATAGCTTTGGTAATAGTGTAAGGCCAATATTGGAGTGTTCAGAGCTTCTGATGGGCCCTGGTAAGGCATTCTATATGCAAATGCAGCCAAACTTTGTCACCCACCTAAAAATTGTGTGGCACCCAATGTTGATCACATCACTACTTTTACTTGGAATTGGACTTCTCCAAGATGTCATGAACCTGCTGGCAGATGTGCTGGATGTGATCAATAAATTTGGTTGCTTTCTTAGCCTTGAACTGTACATGTGTGGTTCTGTCTATGTAGTCGCATGAGGCATGGTAACAGCAATCAAACATAATGGTTGAAATCCTAGACCCACTTGAAAGGGACTATGACCAGTCAAGCTAAGGACAGATCTATTATAACTATGTTACACATAGGGAAGGATCTCATCCTACATTTGTGTATGCTTGGAATTGTACATGCAAAGTATGTGCACTTTCATGTTGTTGAAGACCTTTGTTTGACCATGAGTCTAGGGGTGGATGCAGTCGAATTGGTGAGCTTGGTGTCTAATAGTGTCCAAAGGCTTGACTAGAATGTGCTCAAGAACATGTTATTTTAATATAATATAATGGTCTGTGGGATCCCAAAATGTACCCTCATTTATTCAAAGAAGAGTTTGATAGTGTCCTCTATTGTGTTACTCTTCTTGCAGACCACAAATATAAATATCTTAGAAAATTTGTCCACTACCACAAATACATAGTCATTACCATACTTGGTAGAAGGGAGGCTAGAAAAATAGTCCACGGAGATGGATTCCTAGGGTTGGATGGGAGTAGGAAAAGGAGTGTACAAGCCCTTATTCTTGATGGTTGGCTTGGCAATGGCACACGCGAATATGTTGGATGTGCTTAATGAAGTTGTTTGCCTTATCTATTTCGGACTAGACATGAGCCGAATCTGCGTGAGTAGTTGCAAATGGCATGGCCACATCAATGGGACATAACGACTGGAATCCCAAGCCCACCTGAAAAGGGTTGTGGCCAATGAAGCTTTGGAGAGCTTGGTTGTAGCTTTGTTGAACATAGGGGAGGCTCTCGTCCCATGTGCATGGATGCTTTGAGTTGTACATCCGCAGAATGTGTATCATCCTATTGACAACCTTTGTCTGGCCATCAGTTTGAGGATGGAAGGTAGTGGACTTAGTGAATTTGGTGTCCAGCATCGACTAGAGACTGGACCAAAATGTACTGATGAACCTACTGTCCCTATCTGAGATGATAGACTGTGGGATCCCAAAGTGTACCCACACTCATTCAAAGAAGAGTTTAGCAGTGGCTTTGGTTGTGATATTCTTCTTGCAGGCTGCCATAATGGCCATCTTCGAGAACCTATTGACGACCACAAAAACACAGTCGTTTCCATTCTTAGTGGAAGGAAGGCCTGACATGTAATCCATGGATATGGATTCCCAAGGTCGAATAGGGGTAGGTAGCGAGGTATAGAGGCCTTGCTTCTTGATGGTCGGTTTGGCAATGGCACAGGAAGTGCATGATCTGATGTACTTCCTAACATCCTGCCGAAGATTTGGCCAATAGAAATACTTTTGTAGTACTGCCACCATTTTCTTAACCCCAAAATGCCCAACAACCCGACTGTAGTGTGCTTCCAAAATCATCTTGGCACGCTCCCTTGAAGGAACACAAAATTGACCTAGGTGGCATAAAAGGGCATCCTAGAGGTGAAAATCTGGAACATGCTAATCCTCCAAGATTTTCTAGAATGTGTGGCTGAATTTTGGGTCGCTTTTGTAGAGAAGTGGCCAATCAGAATTCTCGTGCCCACAAGAGTTGAGCATGGTGGTTAACACCATGATCGGTGATCGACTGAGGCAATATGCAACATTATTGGTGTTTTCCTTCTTATACTTGATATTCAAATGGAATTGTTGCAGGTTTGTGGACCACTTCTGATGGCGATCATTCTGAAATTTCCCTTGGGTCTGTATGAACTGCAGGGGTCGGTGGTCTCTGTGGATGACCGTTTCCTTCCCCAGAATGTAATGCTTCCATTGTCGGCAGGCCTGCACAATGGAATACATCTCTTTTTCATAAGTGGGATACTTCCGAACTGTGTCTAAAAGTGTCTCACTGTGATATGCCAATGGATGCCCGTGTTGAGTAAGGACTACCCCAATAGCATAGTTAGAGGCATCTATCTTGACCTCAAATGGTTGTTGCAAGTCTAGTAATGCAAGCACTGGTGCCGAGCAGAGGCAATCTTTCAACTCTGTGAATGCCTTTTGTTGAAATATAGACCAAAAGAATTTTGCTTTCACTCCTCCCTTGGTGACTTGACTCAAGGGCCAAGTGATATGATAAAATTCCAACATGAACCTGCGGTAGAAGTTGGCAAGACCTAGAAAGATGTGGAGCTCTGTCAAAGTGGTTTGAGATGGCCAATCCCGAATGACCTGGATCTTGGTTGGATCCACATACAGCCCCCCTTCATCAATAACGTATCCCAGATGCTGAACCTGGGTCATGCCAAAAGTGCATTTCTCTAAATTGGCACATAACGTGTGTTGCCACAATGTTTGGAGAACCTGTCAGATGTGATGGAGGTGCTCTTCCCAACTCTAGCTGAAGATCAAGATGTCATCCATTAGCCTCATGAAGGTTGCAAGAGAATTCGTCAATCTGAAAGGCATAACCAACCATTCTAAAAAGTCGTCCTTGGCTTTGAAGGCAATCTTCCACACATTGGAGGGTTCGATTGGTACCTGGTGATATCCTGACTTCAAATCGATCTTGATGAAATATTTTAACAACCCGATATAGTTGGATCTTCTACTGGAAAGTGTTCTTGATCTATGTGTTCATGATCTTATCAGTTGTGGCATGTTCCATGTAGTTTGGGATTAGCTTTGTTGTTGTAAGTTTTTCTGCAATGTCCGATGTGTCCAGTAATGGTGGAAAGTATGGTTGAAGGTGATACACATTGAATATTGGGTGTAGGCTAAGGAATGGGGTAATGTTGAGCTCAAAATAATTATCGTCCATAGCTTTGGTAATAGTGTAAGGCCAATATTGGAGTGGTCTGAGCTTCCGATGGGCCCCGGTAAGGCATTCTATATGCAAATGTAGCCAAACTTTTTCACCCACCTAAAAATTGTGGCACCCGATGTTGATCACGTCACTACTTTTACTTGGAATTGGACTTCTCCAAGATGTCCTGAACTACTGGTAGATGTGCTAAACGCGATAAATAAATCTGGTTGCTTTATTAGCCTCGAACTGTACATGTGTGGTTCTATCTATGTAGTCGCATGAGGCATGGTAACATCAATCAAACATAATGGTTGAAATCCTAGACCCACTTGAAAGGGACTGTGACCAGTCAAGCTATGGAAAGATCTATTATAACTATGTTACACATAGGGAAGGATCTCATCCTACATTTGTGGATGCTTGGAATTGTGCATGCAGAGTATGTGCACTATCATGTTGTTGAAGACCTTTGTCTGACCATGAGTCTAAGAATGGATGCAGTTGAATTGGTGAGCTTGGTGTCTAAAAGTGTCCAAAGGCTTGACTAGAATGTGCTCAAGAACATGTTATCCCAATCTGATATAATGGTCTGTGGGATCCCAAAATGTACCCTAATTTATTCAAAGAAGAGTTTGATAGTGTCCTCTGTTGTGTTACTCTTTTTACAGGCCGCAAATATAACTATCTTAGAAAATTTGTCCACGGCCACAAATACATAATCACTACCATGCTTGGTAGAAGGAAGGCCAGAAAAATAGTCCATGGAGATGGATTATGTTATCACAAAATCAGTACTGATGGCTGCTAATCAGTAAGACTCTATGTAACTATTTCAGACCAGACTCTTCGCTAAGGATTAGCCTCCCTAACCTGAGAGGGCTCTCTCAAAATAAACTACTGATCTATCATTAACACAAAGAGGGGTAACTCTTGAAATGAAAACTTAATAAACATGCTGGTTGGACAAACAACATAACATTTCTTCCATTGGGCTCATGGAGTCAAACACCTTTTCAGTAAACTATCAACTACTCATTCATGGAAGTCAAGGCATGTAATGTTTAAACACTCAAAACATTTCTCAAAGAACCTCAACTCATAAGTATACACAGGAAGTCTGAGCACTAGGTGAATTCAGAGTGATTGTATACCTATAGAGCTGTAAAAAACATTTCTCAAAAAACCCCAACTCATAAATATGCACAGGAAGTCTGAGCACTAGGTGAATTCAGAGTGATTGCATATCTATAGAGCTGTAAAACATGAAGGATAAAACAAAACCACATACATCTTGAGCATTTGAACAAAGTATGAAT
>APFE031020510.1:7135-25402 GCA_000404065.3 Pinus taeda
ATAATAAAATTAAAATCTTAAAAATTATTTCAAAATAGCAAAAGAACACTTTATATTTTTATTAGAAAAACTCAAAATACAAATAAAGTAATAATATTTTACTTTCCTTACGTTATAGGGCTCTTTTTTCACCTAATGTAAACTCATAGCCTTGATATTAACCATTTCATTATATAAATAAACATTAATAATATGACATCATACTTTCAATAAATGTTCAATTGTTAAAAATAACGTTATTATGTCAAATTTAAATGAGTTTTTTTTTATATAGTTTATATTGGTAAGGAAGTAAGGGGAACATACAATTACAAGCATAATATTTATGTTTGTGAATTGCTTTTATTTTTATGATTTTTTAAATATCATATTTCAATTTTCTTTTTAGTGATTATGGGAATGGAAATGAGTTAAATTTTAAAATAATAAAATTTTAATTTTTTTATAATTAAATGAATTATTTAGTAATAAAAGATAAGGATTCAAAAGAAGTAAATGATTATATTTGGAATGATTTTTTTTATTTTTCAAATATTATTTTTTAGTATAGTATTAAGTATTTGATTTAACTAAAAAATTATTATATATATAATAATTAGTGTGTATAACATATATATAAACCAGATTCAAATGGATTATTGGGTGGTTTGGCTGATTTTTGGGACCTCGGATGGGCCACTTTCTTGGTGTACAATTTTTTTGCTAGCATTTTGTTCTCAGGGTATATAAGAGGTTTTTCATCCAAAATACACATCCTTAATCTATATGCTCCTTATGTTGGTAGACAGGATTTCTGGGACAAATTGGAAGCATGTGACTTGCTAAAAGTACACTCAATGATTGTGGTTGGTGATTTCAATGCCAATATCAAGGCAAGAATGTTGGGGACATGGTGTACGGGGGATCCACTCCCAAACAGTTTATCTATGTTATTCACGACAAATCATTTGCGGGATATCCATCCTCTCACTCTTACCCTAACTTGGTACAATGGTAGATCGGGTGAGGACCACATCGAAAAAAGATTGGACTGTTTTATTGTCCATGAAAACCTCATTGGACAATTCGGTGTTATGTACTCGAGGGTTATTAAGGCTCACATCTTTGATCACATGCTCATTTTGTTATAATGGAAATTGGTTGCGTCACGCATAGGTAATCCATTCAAATTTAATCATACATGGTTGGAGCACGATAGCTTTTTCACACTCGTCACTGATTTTCTAAAGTCACATTCTCGGGTGATGGACATATCTCTCAGTCTAAATTTCACCTCTCTACTACATGAATTGAAGCATCGAGTCCAAATATGGGAACAAATGAAGAATAAGGCTCTCATACAAGAGCTACAGTCAATTACAAGAGATATATTAGGTTTGATGGAAATAATGGAATTTGATTCACCTCCATTAGATTCCTGGGAAAAACTAAAAGCACTAGAACATAAAAAAAGGAAGATCTTACATATTTAGGAAACCACTTGGCGACTTAAGAGTCTAGGCATTTGGTTAAAGGAGGGTGATCAAAATACCAAACATTTTCACCATATTGAAAATCAACAGAGGAATGGAGATACAATATGGAGGATCCATGGCCAAGATGGAGAAATAGTGCACAGGATGGTGGATATTCAGGGGGAGGTTGTCACGTATTTCAAGCCAATTTTCTAGAGCCGACATATGTAAACATTGATGACCAAGTTTAGGGTATATTGAAATATCCTCAAATGGTCAATGAGAACTTAAATAATCTGGTATATAAACTAGTCAATATTGAGGAGATCCACCAGACCTTGAAAATATTTGCTAATGATAAAAGTCTATACCCGGACATCTCGACTGTCGAATTCTTCCTATACTTCTTTGATTTGATTGCAAAGGATCTCCTAGATATGGTGGAAGATACAAGAACACTAGGTCGCATATATTGTTCCATAAACTTGACATTCATTGCACTGGTTCTGAAGGCATCGAAGACACGGTCCTTCTTGGACTACCGGTCCATATCCCTTCGCAATATTATGTATAAAATTGTCTCAAAGATTATTGTGGAGCATATAAAAGGCACCTCTCGATACATATCAACCGAGAGCTATCGGGTTTTCTGCATAACAGGTAAATACATGATGTGCTTGCCAGTACATAAGAGACTATACACTCAATACATTCTAGGAATTTAAAAGATCTAGTGATGAATATTGATCTCTGTAAGGCTTACGACTGCTTGGATTGGGAATTCTTTAGATTTGTATTACTAAAGGTTGGACTCTCAAATCCTATCATTGAATGGATTATGGCATGTGTATCTGATGCACACTTTTCTATTCTCATTAATGGTTACCCATCGAATTTTTTTGGTGATGGGTGGGGACTCGCCAAGGATGCTCTCTATAACCACTTTTATTCATAATGGTAATGGTCTGATTAAGCAACAATTAGAGTGGCTACTACAGGAGGTCTATTTAAGGGAGTCCATATATGCTTAGGTATATGAGTTTCTCACAATATATTTATAGATGATATATTGATATTTGGTGCGTTGTCTAGGATCTTATGGAGAAACTTCCACAACATATTGGCTTGATGCAGGTCTTCTACAGTATTGATGTCAAATGACTGTAAGTCATACATCCTATACTTTACAAGGGATATGAGAGATGTTACTGACATTTCCAACATGTTCAAATACAACTGTAAACCATTGTTGGAGGGACGCACATATCTGTGATGTAATCTAAGGCCAGTAAATTAGAACAATGAAGACTGGTACTAGATTTTAGATAAATTTAAAAAGAGGGTAAATACCTAGACTCACAAATGGTTGTCTCTTGGGGGAAGATTCATTCTTGTACAATAAGTAATTCTACATATGGGAATGTATTGGGCATACCTATTCAGTCTTCATGCGACCATCATCCATAAAATAAAATCTATTTTGGCGCACTTCATCTGGGTGGGTCGACACACTAAAGGAAAATATCACCTTACAAAATTGGATAATCTAACAGTTCCGAGGGAAGTTGGTGGATGGGGCATTTTGGATACTAAGGTATTTGGATGGGCACTCCTCTTGAAGTCCTTTTGGTGAGCTCTACACATGGAAGATCTGTGGCGAGACATCATATTTACAAAATATTTGAATAGAAGGGACCTTGTGGCATGGAGTAGGATAAGTACACTTGGGAAGGTAACTGGATCATATATTTGGAGGAGTTTTCAAAAGGTGAAGGGAAATTTTCTTCGGACATTTTATTGGAAATTCAGCAATGACTCACAGATCATTATTGGTATAGATTTGATTAAGGATGTAGTTGGCACACAACAGTTATCAGAACGTCTCCTGCACAGTCTACACGCACATGACATATTTTATCTAAATCATATTATAGCTGGATGGAATGATAACACACCTATGTGGAGATGGGATGAGGATTTTGGAATACCTGATGATCTGATTTTGGAATGGAAAAAATTCATTTTCACACTCAGGTATGCAACAGGGGGGAGGAGGATCACATTGCTTAGGTGGGTGCACTTATCTCAAAAGGATTTGTGGATGTGGATATATATAAACACCTTATCTGCCCTTCCTATGGACTGTAGCGAAACTGGTACCATAAGGTATGGCAACTTCATATTCCTCACAAAATCACTCTGTTTAATTAGTTGTTATGACAGAATAAAAACCTCACATGGGATAATCTATGCAAGAAGGGTATCCAATCATTTCCAAAGATGAACTGCGCATTGCGCAGTCTCAAGCCTCAAGATTCACCCTTGGCTTTTGGGACTACATAATTCGTAGCTCCCTTAGCCAGTCTCCCTCACTTGATCATGAAAATTATGCAATCATTCTCATCAGTCTATGTGTTTGCTACTCGATCTAGCTTTGGAAGTTGATTTGCAAAAGCTAATGTTTTCTTGCCACAAATTCCTTTTCCCTCTAGCGGGTACAAGAATTTTTTAGCACTTCTCTTCAGCAATCACTGTTACCATGGCACCCAAGAGAGCTGCTGAAAATATACCAAAAAATAGTACCAAGGAAGTAGTTGAGAGCATGCCAGTTAACTTACCAGTGTATTTCGACACTCAATTGTTTGTGGAAAAGGAATCAAATCTTACATAGCAAAAAGTGAATGAATCTTTTTCGGCAAATGGAATCACAACATATCTAGAGGACCAACAGGTGTATGCCAGTGTTCAACAGTTAGGATTACACAAGGTTGCACGCAGATATCCAGCCTTCCGATGTGCAAATGTCATCAACTGGATTGTTTCACATATTGATGTGAAAATTATGACTTTGTATAGTGCTAACAGACAGAATCTTACTATTTTTCTAGCAGAAGATTACCATATTATGTACCATTTTCCAAAGCCAGAAGTGCTCATAGATTCATACTTCTATGCCACCAAAAACTATTTGAGCACGAAAGACATTGTTAAACGATGGGTGAAAGAGCCATCAAATTTTCGACAGAGGGAAATGCAGAGGAGATTGGAGGAGGAAAAGTAGGAGCAAGAACAAGAAGAGAAGCATAAGAAAGAATAAGAAGAGAGGCAAGGTGTAAAACAATGCATAAGAAAGATGAAGAGAAAGAACAAAACTGATCACTAACACAGGAGGAGAGCGGATATATACAGGACAAGGAGCTTGCTCAGAAGATTGAAGAATTAATTGAGATTGTAGACATGGAATCAGAGCCAAATAATCAGAATTTCGACCTGATGCCGAGTACACAATAGGTCACCATTAAGTCTCAACCCATCTTTAGCATTAGATTTAGATGCAGGCAAGGAAGAGGAAGTTGTTCCTCTTGATGATGATCTAGTTATGGACATGTAAAATCTTTCATACGATGAAATTCAGAGGAAGTCTGTACAATCATGTAAGAAGCACTTTCTAGATGACCTCACAATGCCTACATTCATTAGACAAAGGGTGATAGTGGCAGACACATACAATATTTCATACGATAAACTTCAGAGGAAGATTGTACAAGTGTGTAAGAAGCAGTTTGTGGATGACCTTGCATCGCTTGCATTCATTAGAGAAAGGGTTATTGTATTTGTATGCCCTTTTTAATCGCTTTTTTGTCTTCAATACATAAAAGACTTTTTCTCCATTTCCGTGCAGTAATTTAAAAAAAAAAATACATCATCAAATTATGTCTTCAAATATTTGTTAAAACTGAATCTTGTTGATCGTGTTACCTAAATCCAACCATTTTTTTTATCATTAATAATTCACTTTAATATTATTTAACTACCCTAATTATTTTTCTTTGATGTGAATAGCAAGAGGATAATAGAAAAGAGAGTTGATCTTTGACCCCTCTAGTGGGTCACCAGTCGGAGGTCAAGTTTTGGAGAAAGACACGAAATGTGTAAGGTGAGAGTCCCTGACACCCGACTTAGAGTGGGACTGTGAGGGTGTTGATTTCAAAACGACCACAAGCAACTTATCCGAAAGTTTATTAGCCTAGTCATAACAACTATAAATAATAAAACTTTTTAAATAACATCTACTATTTTTCCTACTACTTAAACATAAATGGATTAGCTTTATCTTCCACCCATTAGCTTAAAAATAAAAAAATAAAAAATCATCAGATTATGATGAAAAGTGTGATGTGTAGGGCTTACGAATGCTCAAGAATTCGATGCAACCTAGTTATTAAAATGATCAAAGTCAATCAAAAATGAAATCATTAAATATAAATTAAATTCAACAATTAGTTGTTAATTTAATGACTGTAAATATGAATTTTGTTTTAGTTAGATTGAAAGCGACATATGCTAACTACCTTTTATATGGTGGATAATTTTAATATCATTAATTAAATGTTGAATTGGTATATCAAAGTCTTTTTGTTTTGAATATTTTTCTCCATAATGAATTAATTAATAAAACAAGTCACTGAAGTAGAAGATTGATATCCAAAACCGCATCTATAGTAGTTTATATCTGCTTAGAAATATGTATCAATTCTTAAGTTGGCGATCAATATCTTATTTTCAATACTTTATTCGTAACTAGTAACACAAAATTCAACACACAACTCTCAATGTATAATGCTCATGGTTTGCATTAAGATCGGGTTTCAATGTAGCATAATCAGACATAACATTCATATTTCATTGACGCAACATATAATAAAAAATCATACCATTCCAATGCATAGCATACAACAACTCTAGCTCTATGTAGTCAACCTTCAAAAAATTATGCTCCAAACATACAAAAAATGTAGCAAACACACCAACCATATGCAACATATGTCATTACATGGTCTCCAATGTATAGCATATATCATTACATGGTCTTCAATGCACAACATTCACCATGAAATGCACCAAACATAGGAGTTACGATTGCACAAACTTGCACAAAACGCATTAGATCATGACCATAATCAACTCAGAGGAGTAATACAATGACTAGGACATTGTTTCCTTCAACGGTTCAATATGATCGATGCAGAGGGACACAAGGAAGAGGAATAGAGAATATGGCAGAGAACAAAATAGATTTTTAATGGCAGGAGTTACATAACATAAAGGAATAAACAAAAGTTGTGTTTTACCCCAATCCCAAGAACCTCACATTGAAGTGGATGTTAGTTGTATAAAAATTATCAATAAGAGAGAGTTAACATTAGGGTTTTTGAAGAATAAGGAACTCGAGTTATTTTTCTATGTATTATGATTTAATCCAATTCGTTCAGTAGCAAGGATGCAATAGTATTCATCAAAATATAAACACCGTCAAATTTTCATATGAGTTTTCACTAGTAACTACATACTAATTCTTCATTCTTCCATGGTAACTAATTATCTTTTCTCACCATTGGGTTTGCTCCGCTTGACCACATTGGGTTTACAAATCAAGAGAGATAATGTATATGCTCATATTTTAGTTCAAAGTAAACTTGGAGTTCTCAAGTATCTGGTCAAAGCAATCATGCAACAAGGAAGGTAGGTTTAATGTCTGGATTCTTCCCACAACATAGATAAATAATTTTGATCACTACCACTCCCAAGAACCATAACTCGATACTCCAAAAGACACAACTCATGAAAGTGAGTTGAAAAAATACAAGTCTATACATAAGTGCATAATAGTTTGTTCAGTGTTTGCACCTTGGTATATAATATTTATATATTGATGAGAGATGGAATGGTGATTCGAGGGCCTTAGCGGGAGTGAGATCTCTTTTAAAACGCTATATTTGTTTTTATCTGTTACGTTATCTGAAAGCATCGGGATCACCGTATGTGTTGGGTTTAGTTTTTGCATGCAAGTTCGGTATTATATATATATATATATATATTCTACCTCCATCAAATCTCTGCGAGGGTATCCATGCTTTCCACCATCAAAATGTTGCACGATATGTTTTGATTATAATCCATTTATGATTCCCATTAGAGTAGTTCGGGAGATGGGGTTATCTACCTTCACATGATGTCAAAGATCCTAGGCCCAATCTCCAACTAAGGGTTAGTCTGAATATACAAGTTACCTGTCATTGACTAGTCTACATAGGTCAAGAGTCAGACCTCCAGGAGATGCAAATGACCCTGGCAGGGAAAAAGGCTTTACCCGGAAATCAAGAAAGTCGATAATCTTTACCATACCATGTATGACCATCATACATGGAAACGTCACATCCACCTCATAGTAGCTGGGGTGCAGAGGGTGTCGTATCAGCATCGGGATCGGAGGATTGTCGAGCAGAGCCGGAGGTTTTCCCACGCGGGAACAGAAACTGGACAATTTCTCTACCTCGTTATACTACTCCCCATTTACTGCACTTTATATCTCAAACATTAAAAAAAAAAAACACACAGTGATTTGTGGTTGCATTAACTATTTATAATATGCCACAGGCTCTTCCCACCGTAAAAACGATGAAGAAAACCAATAGGCTTCCTTTGAGTTCATTAATGTACGATTAAAATAGGGATGGAATAGGTTAACAAACTGCACTGAACCACAACATTGTGCAGCAGAATTTATAATAAAATTATATGGTCGGTTGTTTTGAGTTTGACTCTATCGGGTTTTCTATAATGTGCAATTTTTTCTCAGCGCGAATCGACAGGTTGCAGTTCGCTTTGTGTTTCCCGGACTAGCTTCTCGGGAACTAACCCCAGGCGACTGTTATGAAATCATATGGGATGGTTCATGTTTGTTTAGGGGCGTAGGGACTGCTCTATAACAAAATGTAGAAACTAAAAATACAAAACTTCTGGTCATCCACAGAAACTAAAATTACAAAACTTAAAAAATGCTTACAATATGACTGTCCATGGTGTTAATTATATGTTTCGCTTGGGGGATTGCACTGAGAAATAAAAAATTGTATTGCAAAAAGTTAAAAACAAGAAAGCTAGTAGTCCCATAAACAGTTTATTTCTAATTTTATAGACGTTTAACATTTCTTTCTTTCATTCATATAGACCTATCTGCACACTACTTGTTGGATACCTATACCAATAGGTTTCATATTTCATGATTGGCAAATTCAAATGCCAAATATGCTCTTCTTTGCTGATACAAAGATCCCATATTTCCAAGACAAGACAAGGTGTGTACATGCCTTCATGTTTACTAAATTTTGATGGATGGTCCAACAGTCTAATCTGGATCATGCCATGTTTCAATTTTCTGTTGTAGAATAGAGAAAGAAGTCTGTCCAAACTGTTTAATCTTGGCAGACCAATAGTTAGGCAGAGAAACTAAGGTTCCCAACTGCTTAATCTGGGGCCTTGGAAGCAATAAGGGTAGTGCTAAATAGGCAATCAAAAGAAAAAGCCAATGGAAAAGAAAAGGCACATAGGGTCTGCAAGTCCAAGTGCACCCTCCAAGAAGAAACAAAAATGCTAGGTAAGTAGATGGGTAGGCAGATGGGGTTGCAGAAGTGGTATTCCTTTCAAACTGAATCTTGCTGGTCAAGATAAGGAAAGCAACACAATGGAGCATGACTAACTTCCTTTTTTCCCTGCTTTACACTCATTAATAACATCCCTACACCAATTGTGTTTATGAAAGAATTCAAGGTTTTATGTTGGTTCTGGTTTCCTTTAAGAGCCACACTTCTTGTCTAAAATTCTTTTCATTTTGATCTACTCCCTAAGCTAAGTGGCTTTCAAATAAACTTAGTGATATCACTCCTCATTCACCTCTTCCCTCCATATTAACCCCTAACTTCTATTATCTAAATTCCCTATGTCACCCTTTCCCTACTATTATAACACCATGGTGTATAAACCCCAAGCATTCTATAAATATCCCCCCACCCCTTGGCATTATAGCCATATGTTCACTACTAGGGAATCAAATTGACATCTGGTCAGTTTAAGAACCCAAGCCTCACCTCTTTTCCTCCTTCAAAAATCATTTAACCTATTCAAACCCTCCATTTGCTAAAACACCTTGTAAAAAACCCATTTTCACCCTTAACCTGCTCAAACGGAAAAATTACATAAAAAACCCACTCTTTCGACTTATCCAAAGTCCTGGAGCTATGTGCGATTTTATAAAGAATACATTGAAAAACCGTGCAAATTCGCCAATATTCCAAAGTCCTGCTGGGCACGAATTTCATAAAAAAAACATATTTTATTGCCCGCCTGACGCTATATCGTCCGGACAAGTCATTGACCCGTCGACCGTCCGATCGGGTGCCTTTCATCCAATGGCCCGCATGCATATCGGACCGGCCCCGACGTCCGTAAGTTAGCTTCCGATATCTGTCAGAGGGTGACGTCAGGGCGTCACCCCTACAGCGTATCGGAGCCCCCTCTGACAACTCCGCTTCCGTATGAAAGGGGGTGCGATATCATACCGCCTACGGTTTCTGGTTTCTGCCAACCCGCCTTGCCAACGTCACTGCCAACATCACTGCTACGTCATCTCCGCGTCGGCGCCCTCGTCCGCCATTGCTCCACCTGTCAGCCACCTCACCATCCACGTGGACCACTCTTAAGCCGCCACGTCACCTGATGACATCATGCTGACGTCATCCGACCTTGACCCCACCCGATGACGTCATGCTGACGTCATCCAAAAAGGCGCCAATGTTCCAAAAAATCCATATTTTGGCAAAAATTTCGCGTTTTTTGCACTTTTCACAAAAACGACTGTTGTGTCTTCTGCATGCATTTTATGTCCAAGCTCACGCCAACCTGCTGAATTCGACTTGGAGGCCATCGGTGCACCAACCCACCTGCATTTGTGACCAGGACAGTCAGTGTACCAGGTATTTATCCCTGTGAATCCTCTCTGCACCTGGTTTTGTCTGTAGATCGCCTAAATTAACTTAAAACACAGAAAAAACATATAATTGACTGGCAAATCCCCTGTGCCTAGTTCCCATTTGAAGTCACAAGGTCGAAATTCACCGGCTAAGCCTTGTTTACCAAAGCTTTCACAAAACCTGCATTCTGTTCGCGCAATCGTGAACAGGGAACCCGAACTACACCTAGTTACTGTGAAAGAGTCTGTCAAGGACAAGTATTTGCCCTTTTTAGTGCTTTGTACAGTATTTCAATTGCTGCAATTGACCCTTTTGTCCTCTGTTTCTCAATAAATCACCTCTCTTTCCAAGAAACACTCTTGTATGTTACTCTGCACAGTAACACTAATTCACATATAAAGCAGAGTTTTAAAGTAACCATGGATACACCAGTAGCACCTGTGGCCCTCAATGTTGCCCCTTTAAATGCCCCTCAGAGAGAATTGGAGTGGCAAGCATTAGCAGATTTGGATTATCAAATCTCAGAGGAATTTCTAATGCACAGTAAGTTCCACATCCACCTGTTAAATGAATTAAAAGCTAAACATGAGACTGGAATAGATGTATTGGGCATTTGGGATTCATTCCTCCCAATCTTCAAGCTTCCTCAAGTCAATCCATTTCCTTACCTAATTCACCTATGTGTTGATGGTTATGATGCCACTCAGAGAGCTGTGCTTGACCCTTCAGGCTCAGTTGTTTTCTATATTACCCCTGAGGCCATCAGAGAGATGCTGCAATTCAAAACTGAGAAGAAATTGCTTCCTTTATCTTTGTTTGATCTGATAAATCAAGGAGCTAAGATGACAGATGCTCAGATCACCAAGCTGAACCAAATATATATTAAATCTGATACTGTGCAGTACCCTCCCATTTCTCATGTTTACCTCAACCCATTGGGCAGGGACCTTGCAGATATGATCAGTCCCATTCTCGGTTATAACTCAATTGAGTATGTTGATGAAACTGTACTGGTAATGATGCTCATGTTTTCCCCTGGCAAAACTCCAATCTGCTATGACTATGCCACCTATATATCAGACAAAATGCAGAAATTGATGAACCTCTCAAGGGAAAGGGTGTGTAGATACTCCTCCTACATCTACCACTTGATTTTATACTATCAACATGAGAAATTTTCTTTTGCTATGAAAAGAGTGGATGCACAAGGAAATCCAAGGTCAGTAGTGTATTGGACCTCTGCTATTCACTGCATCTCCTATTCTCCATACACTTACTGTGAGTTTATAGACCTTTTTATCCACCCAGCCATGTCTCTGCTCCTGAGCTCACCTCCTCCAAGACTAACCGATGAGATGCAGAGGGTCCTTCAATTGTCCAAGGCATACAGCATTGGGGATTGGTATTTTTACCAAAATCACACCATTATTAGAATATACGGCTGTGAGTTACCCCCATACAGACTGCCCAAATATGTCCCTATGAGGTTGTTTGCCCTTGAATACTTCAGGCAGTTTGGGAATGCTGATGTGAAGAATTTTTCAGGCAAAGGCAAGAAAGCACAGCTGAAGGTAAAAAACCAATTGGGCCACTTTGTTTATAACAAAAGGGAGGAAGGCTGGCAAGAGGCAAACAGAATGCTAGAAGGCCTTGGCCTAAAGACCAGTTTCCTCTGGAAACCTTATGACCCCAATCACTTCATAACCTTAAGAAGGGTCAAGTATAGGTTGTCCAGTTATGACCATGTGAGGTTGCCTCACATAGAAAAATATGCAAATCAAAAAAATGGAAGAGAGGCACCTTAGAGGAACCTATCACACAAGAAGAATTAAATGAAAGAGCACAAAGAAATCTCCGAAAGATGGCTGACTTAGCGCTTTCTGCACAGGTATTTGCTCTTATAAGCACTCAAGTGGGAGCAGCTGCCTCATCCTCCACAGCACATCAGAAGGCAGTCAAAGCTACAGATCAAACCTCTAGCAAAGGCAAGGAGAAAGAAATGGAGCTAGAGCAGCCACTTCAGGAAAAGGTACAACAGCAGGAAGCACAACAACAACAACAGGTACAGCAGCAAGAAAAGGAATAGCCAGTGCAAGAAGAGCACACAGCAGAGGCCCCAATGGTCACTGAGCAGCAGCCACCACAAATTGTGCCTCCTAGGAAAGAAACAAGAGCTGAAGCTTCAGTCCTTCAAACCCCTCAAAAGGAGGACATAAGCAGGAAAAGGGACAGAGAGACTCCCCTCACAACATCAACAACTCAAGGGGAAAAGAGGCAAAGAATCCTCTTTCAGAGGAAGAAATGCCAATAGGGCAATCTCTGGGCATGGGCCCACCTAGCATGGAGGCCTCTACAAGTTCCTTCCAGCAGGAACAAGAGAGGACAGCAGGAGGAGAAGTTAGCTCCTCAAGCCAACAAAGAGGAGGTGAACTGAGCATCAAGCAACAGTTCATTGACATAAAGAAGAGGAATGAGCCCATAAGGATACAATTATATAATCATCTGTTGAAAATGGCTCCCACCAACCAGCAAAGACTTATGTCTGCCTATGATGTCCAGGAGGGCAAGATGATTATGAGCCACTTCATGCCAGCTGTGATGCAGCCACAGTCAGCTGCAGACTACATCAAGACCAACCTTGAGGTCCTTGCCAAGGACATCCACCTGATGGATCAGATAGAATTACATAAGAAAACGGGTGAGATGGTATATGCCTCCTTGGCAGATAAAACATTGGTGAATTACAGGCTAGAAAATAGCCTAAATAATACAACTGCCCAACTTGAGTTGGAGAGAGCATCCTCTCAAGCAAAGGAAAATAGAATCAAAGCTTTGGAGGACATCATAATAGAGCTTGGGCATGATCCCAAGGATGTCAAAGCTGTGCAGGAACTGTTGAAACTAAGGGATGCAGATATGGCATCATTAAGGAAGATGATCAAGATCCCAGCAACTCTTCATCCCCAAACTAAAGAAGTTGCCCAGCTGAGACATGACAAGGATGCAGCAACGATGCTGGTGTCACTATATAAACAGTTGATCCTAACACAAGAAAAGTTGGGAGAATCAGAGGCTGCACTGCAGGCAGCATTGCAACAGAAAGAGGCAGGCCAAACTTCTCAGCCCCCTCCAGAAATAATCAATCTGGAAGAAGCTCCTCAAACCACTGCCCCTCCCATTCAGCAGACAGAGCAAACAACACCCTCTACCTCAGCACCAACAACAGAGCAGGCTCAAAGTCTTGATATGCAGAAACTCAATAATGAAATTCAGGTCTTGGAGGCCCAAATGATAGAGCTGAATCAAGCCAAAGAGACTTTGGCTAAGCTCAATGAAAGATATGATAAATCCAAGTAGAATGTAGCTGAGAAAGAAAGAGAGATAAAGGCTCTCAAAAGGAGGATAAATGAGCTGGAGAAAGAGCTCACACTTGATAAAGTAACAGCTGAGCTCAAGACAGTCCTATGGGCCAATATTGGCCAATCCATCACTAACCAGTGGTAATATATTGAGGCTATTCATGAGCAGATGGGGCTCATTGGAAAAGCACATAGGGAAATCCAAAGAGCAAGGGCATCTCTAGGAAATATGCCTGAGGCTTCCACCAGAATGAGCAAAGTGCTTAATGATAGAACAAGTTCTCAGCTGGCCACAATGGGAATTACCAACAGGACTGAGACCATTTCGATAGTCAAAAGTGTCCTGACAATAAGAACCCTAGTACAGACATTAGAGAGAAGAAGCCAGGATATGCAGACAAAGATTAATAAATTCATGGACAAATTTATAGCATTGTAGAGCAGAGGTCTTCCTAACTTAATGGGCAGCACAGGAAGACTACTTTCCCATGAAAATTATGCCAAGAGGGTCAACACCTTTGCTACAAATCAGATTGCAGAAAAGCCCAGCACTTCAGGAGAATCAGGGCCAGCATCAGGACAGAATCTCTACAACAGGGTAGAGAACTTATTTTTTATCATGAATGAAATCAGTCACTTGTTTGATGTGCCTCCGAATTTCTATAAATATACAGAGGCGGATGAGACTATAGAGGCAATTTTAAGACATCAATTGCCCACACAGGAAGTCTGGACTGGATTGATACAATTAATACTGTCAAACCAGAGCCTGTAATCAAGTTTTTTCCATTGAAATATGTAAGTTGTCATGCACAGGAAAATTTTGAGATATCAGCATGTATGGAGAAAAAGAGGCTAAGCCAACTCAGCGAAACTATTCGGCCACCACAGCAGCACTAACAGTCACAGGTGACAGGGCCGAAAAGCTACAAGAGGGCAGAGCTACAAATACACGTCATTCATCATTCATAACAAAGCGTTCAATCGACTCAATGACCTCCAAAGGTCAAAAAGTATTCTGATAGAATTAAAGAGCATTCATGTTGTATTGAAAGTTGCAATGACTTTTTATCTACTATTTCCTGTACGAGTTGGTGGAGATATTTATTTCTCAGATGACTCAATGCCTGAGATATTTTGTATGAAACATTTGTATATATTCCCCCTCGCATGAGTTTGCAGGTGGTTGTTGATTTCTCTTCTAGAGTTCTTTTGCTGTAAATTCTCAGAGAAGTAATACAAAAGCCGATGGAATTTCCAAAGCTCTATGTTGTTTGATGCATTGTGGTGTTTAACTGAATGTTACAAGATTCCTGCGTACTTCATGGCACAATAAGTTTTCCCTAAAACTCTTCGTTATGTGTTTTGTTATCTTTTCATATCTCTTTCATGCTTCTGTGCTTTACAGTTAGTGGCAAGGAAAAAGAATAGTTCCAGGATTTAATCACAGATTACCCTGAACTCAATCTAAGCTATTATAAATGTTTTCTTCAGTTATAGTAATAAAGGTGTAATTCTTAATTGTTTCCCTTTCACACTATATCTTTCACAGTGATTATTGTTTCAGGAATTCAAGTTTGCTCCTAAAGAATATATCTCTTTCCCACATCCAAACTTAGTGGAAAATTCTTAATTGCTTTTCACTGGTTATTTACATTTCACCATCATAATTTCAAGTTTGTTTTATGAAGTATTCAAATGGCCCTGTAATTTCAGCTGCTCAACTCAAGATTTCAAAAAACCAGTAGCCACAGACTCCATTTCCCAATGGACTAACATTATCTGCAGATTTCCACTTTAGGTACAGAAAGACATCCTTTCCACCAAACATAAACCAAAACCCTTACTTCATAACTAGCCTAAAATCTCCACAGAACAGAGACAAACCTTAAAGAGAGGGCCCTCTCTGATTACAATTGGGCTAGAAGCTGTAACCCAAAGATTGGTTAGTGGTTACCCTGACCGTATTCCCTTGGAGTCAAAGGGAACAACCTGGGTGTTAACATAAATGGCGACTCCACTGGGGACCCTTTTAGGATTTTCTAATTACTATATATCTCCTAAAGCTACAGTTGAAACCTGAATATCAGCTAGGAAGCCTTCAAAACTGTTTCTGTTTAACATTAACATCTTTAGGGAAGAGCTACTTCAGTCAATCTTCATACTAACTTTGAGATATATATAGCCATTTCAAAATCTTGTCCAGTCCTTGCAGATATAAAATTTTCCTAAAAAAATCAAAAAACTAGTTTAGAAACTGGCTCCCAAGAAGAATCCACAGTACACTAGGTCAAATCCTGACCCAAATCCACCCCCTCTCTTTGAAAATCCTAACACAATCCCTAAATTTGTTAAGAAGCAGCAAGGGCCAGATAAGCTTGCTAACTTAAGTCCAGAGACAGTTCACCCCAACCCCATTTGCACTCCAATCAAGGTTCTTTTTCGGTCCACCCCCAGTTCCCCTAGTTCACCATCCACATCTCAAAGCCCTCCTCCCACATCTTTATCCACTGCACATACTCCCTTGACCAACACTCTAGGTTCTGCTACACCTATTACCCCCCTGGTACCCATTGTTCCTTTTGTCCCAGTTTCCCTTGTCAATCCCCCAAACCTTGTGAATATGGCTAACAGATATGCACCTCTGCAATTACCTGCTAACCCTGCAGCTTTACCTCAGGATTACCAAACCAAAATCTCATATTTTGACTCCACTGGCCCTTACTCTGCTATTCAACATGCCAGGAGGATGCAGGATCACTTTGAGAACTATGAGATAGATGATGATAGTGTGAGGATGAGAATTTTTGTCCAAAGCCTAATAGGTGATGTCCGAACTTGGTTCAGGTCACTTGCTGTAAATACCATCACAACCCCTGATGAGATTTACCAAGCCTTTACTAACAGATGGGAGAAAAAGAAAGGTCCCCTGCACATACTTGGTGAATATGACACAATCAAGAGAGGTCCTCAAGAGATAGTTCTGGAGTATTGTACTAGATTCAACAATGTATACAACGCAATACCACAACACTTAAGACCTCCTCCTGATTTGGCTTTGTACAAATTCCCTGATGGATTTGATCCTGACATGGCATATCAATTGAAGGAAAGAGCACCTGAAACTCTCCAAGATGCCCAAAAGGTTGCTGTCACAGTAGAAGCAAACCTGATTGCTAAAAGAAACAGGGCAAGATTGGAAAAGAGAAACATATACAAAGAAGAACCCTCAGCCTTTGATCAAAAACTTGATGCAATACTTAATGGTATGAAGAGATTGGGTGATAGAGTGGAATCGATT
This sequence comes from Pinus taeda, assembly GCA_000404065.3. Lineage (NCBI taxonomy): Eukaryota > Viridiplantae > Streptophyta > Pinopsida > Pinales > Pinaceae > Pinus > Pinus taeda. The sequence goes on from APFE031020510.1 coordinate 24,060, forward strand.
GAGAGAAAAGCATCATGGGAAGCACCGCAAAACAAACCTATCAGGAATCCAAATTTTAGGAGAAATCAAAACCCAAACGTTGGCAAGGCTAATTCTAATCAAGAGATAAGACCTCCATTCCAGGAAAACTATGCTGAAACATCCACTTCAGATGAGCAAGTGAATGACACCCACATCAACCTAATGGGCCTTAATGATGAGCACCAAGTTTTCCTAAGTCAAGAAGATCATAAAGATGATGACATTAAACAATTCCAAACCAATTCAGGTGAGTCATTTGACTTCAAACAAGGCTATGGCACAACTGTTTATGAAGTTCATAAACAATACAAACTAAGAAGTAGAACTGTAAACATAACATAGCCTGAAAAAACAAAGGACAGGCTGCAGCCTAAAGAGCCATAGTCACAGAACCAATTAACACAACTGATTCACTTACAAAGGAGATAACTGTTGAAGAAGTTACTGAACAACTTCCCTCAACACAGCAACCACTCGCTGCATCTTATTTGCAGCCTAATCCAAGTAAAATTACTCAAGAGATGAATGAAAAACACAAGCCCCAAGATCAAGACAAGGATCAAGAAGAAAACTTACTAAACAAAGAAAAGGTGGTCACCCACAACACTAAGGTTCAATCTGAAAGACCCTTTGACTTGGACGATGAAATTGGCAAACTGAAAGTAGCCATCCCTCTTTCAGAACTAGCCAAGCATGACATTTACAAACAACAGATTAAGAAGTCCCTCCAAGTCACTCGTAACAAAGACAATGTCAATGTGTTGGATGACACCCCGGAACTGCTGTTCGGTCCAGAGGTTGATGGAAAAACAGCAGTCACAGGGATCTTACCTTTTTATGTTAGTTTGCATATCCATGATAAGATACTACACAATGCAATGTTTGACTCAGGTGCCTCTCACAACTTGATGCCTAAATCAGTCATGGAAAGACTGAATCTAGATATTACTAGACCATATAAGGACCTATTCTCATTTGATTCCAGCCAAGTTAAGTGTTTAGGCTTGATAAAAGACTTGTGTGTATCCCTTGTCCAATATCCAAATAAAACAATCTTAATGGATGTTGTCGTTACTGATATTCCACCCAAATATGGAATGTTGTTGTCAATATCATGGGGGGCTAAACTTCAAGGGTCCCTACAATTAGACATGTCATATGCCACAATCATAGTCTTCGGTCAACCCAAGAGACTATATAGAGAGTCACTCATGAAATACATGGTCAGCAGTGAAGAAAAGCCTCAAAACTTCCCCATATATGTTGTCCATTTTGATATAGATTCATATATTCTCTATAATGATAATTCATGTCTTACAAAT
>APFE031020512.1:0-13263 GCA_000404065.3 Pinus taeda
CATCACCTCCTACTCCTCTTGCCCCGCCTCCTCCCTCATTGCCACCTATGCCTCCACCTACTCCTCCTCCTCGCCACTGCCTCCTCTTGCTCGTGCTCCTCCCCCTCTGCTTCCATCTCGTCCTCCTCCTTGCTACCACCTCCTCCTCCTCCTTGTGCTCCTCCCCCTCTACTTCCATCTCCTCCTCCTTGCTACCACCTGGTCCTCCTCCTGCTCCTCCCCCTCTTCTTCCATCTCCTCCTCCTCCTCCCCTACCTCCTTCTCCCCTGCCTCCACCTCTACCTCTATTGCTTCCTCCACCTCCTCCTCCACCTCTGCCTTCACATACACCTCATCCTCCTCCTTTTCCTCCTCCTCCTCCTCTCCTCTACCTCCTCTGCCTTTTCCTCTGCCTCCTCCTCATCCTCCTCTCCTATGCCTCCTCTGCCTTTGCCTCCACCTCCTCCTCTACCTCCTCTGCCTCTGCCTTCGCTGCCTCCTCCTCCTCCTTCTCTTCCTCCTGAGAAAGCTTAAACAAAATAAAATTGCATATCATTTCATTATTTTTATTTATAATACTTATTGAGAAAATTCAGATATCAATATATACATTATAATATAACAAATAATATGTATAAAAACTTACAATATAAATAAGTAATTATGAGCACAACAATCTAATTACTAAAATTTAACTTAGTTTTCTAGTTTATGTCAAATACTATTTTTAATTTCACTAACAAAGTGATGACAAAGGTTATTAAATTATGTGTGGCCACCTATGATTTTCAATATCAAAGTAAGATGTAAGGGCCGTGAACAACAAAAGTGAACATTGAGTAATAGAAGTGTAATTTAGTTTAAGAGGACAACATTTTCGTGTTTTATTTGGAAAAAAAAAATAGCTTTCACTATTTTTCACATATACATATTTCTACATGTCTGTATTTAAAAGTATTAAGAATAATTTTTATATTTAAAAATACAATTTAAAATGTGGAATTTATTTTTTTATTAAAAATTTCAAAAATATTAAATCTGAGTGCCAAATTCCAATTCCAATAAAAAAAAGATGAAGCTATGCTAAATCTATTTTCATATAAGGTGAATCTATGCTAAATCTATGAATTTCATATTAGAATATAGATAGAAAAATGAGACATCAAAGTTTATCACCCACCCAAGGAACATTTCCAATCCATCATTTAACAAACCAGGAAAGAGGTGACTGTTTGCAAGAATTTCTATGTTTTTTCATCATAATTTTGGGGCTAAGTGTATAAATTATTGATATCTCGGATTGTGCCGATATAGTAATTAAGGACGAATCTTGATGACGAAGTGTTTAGACTTTTCAATGTGTGAACAAATGTATAATGAAACACGAAAAATATCAATAACTAATTTCCAAAATTGCAGAAAAATAATTATAAACCAGTGTTCAACATTTCAAATTTGCAAACAAAATTATCCAAAAACGATATCCATAAAAAAAAACATATCCATAAACAACATATCCATAAAAAAAATTTATAAACAACATATATAACATATATATCCATAGCTGTAGAAAAAATTTATAGACAACATATCCATAAACGATATCCATAGCTACACATAAAATTTATAAACAACACATTACATTGTACAAAGAAAATTGTCGATAAACGCTATCCATAGTTGTAAAATGTTTTTATAAACCATACTTCAAAGCAAGGATTGAAGAAGAGGCGTGGCTTCAAATATGCAAACAAATTACAAAGAAAGATCGAAGAAGACGAGGCATGGAATGTTAAGCTAATTTGAATTGACAGAAATGGCCACTTACCTCAATCCTGATTGGATGTAGAGTTATGAAGTGACAAGGGCGTTCAGCGTGGATCTAACACATGATCTTCATATATTAAGTCTGAGTCTCTCTCGACAAAGATACAGAACGCACGATATCCAGAGGCATGGCTTCAAATGTGAAAACAAAATAAACAATATTTATAGTTGCAGAAAAATATTATAAACAAAGATCGAAGAAGAAGAGGCATGAAATCTTAAAATAATTTGAATTGACAGAAATGGTTACTTACCTCAAGCCTGATTGGAAGGAAAGTTATGAAGTGACCGGGGCGTTGACTGTGAATCAAACACATGATCTTCATATATTCATTCTGACTTTGTCTTAATAGAGATAAAGATCGAACACACGACCTTCAAACATATTCTGTTTGATGCTCCCCCATCAAAGATACAGATGGAACACACGATCCAGTCTCACGCTCTCCCAACAAAGATACAGAGCCAACAAAATTGGCGTTACCAATGAAAACACTATCCTCGAACAATTGGGCAGGAGAATAGTTTCGAAATCATCACATATTGGCTGGGTGAGATTGCGATTGTGAGAAAACTGCTATGAAGGGAATTCAAGAAGCTGGGTGAGATTGCGATTGTGAGAAAACGGCTATGAGAAAACGGCTATGAAGGGAACAAGACATCTATGATGGGAAAAAAATTACTTAAATTTAGAAACTACATTCCGAAAAGCAAAAAATAATCTAAATTTATAAACAGAATATAAATTTGCGATTGTGAGAAAACTGCTATGAACTGAACGGCTCGATTTCAAAAGACAGCTCATAAAAACAAAAAAGTTACATAAATTTAGAAAGTACAGCCCCGACAAGCAAAAAGTAACTTAAATTTAAAAACACAGTATAAATTACATTTATTAAAAAGAAACCCGTTAAATTAAAAATATAAAACACAGTATAAATTACATTCATTAAAAAGAAACCACCCGTTAAATTAAAAAAATACAAACCAAAATAATTTACGTTTAAAATTTAAATAAAGAAAAGTAAAAAATTAAAGGTTAAATTTAAAGTTAAAAACAAAATATAAATTACATTCCGTCAAAAAGCCACCCCTTAAATTAGAAAAATGGAAACCAAAACAATTTACTTTTAAATTTTAAGGAAAGCAAAGTAAAAAATTAAATGTTAAATTTAAAAAATTGCTTTTGAGGTAATAGATTGGCAATTTTGCTATATCCCCCAACTCGTGTTTGGCTTGGTTGATATCAAACTCAATAAGAATTATCTCTCTTTTCAGTATGGGGAAGAATTATCTATCTCTTTTCAATATGTGGAGGAACACGGAACAACAAGAAAAAGAGGATGTGATAATATGAGAACTAGGACCTCACGAAAAGGTAGGTTTGGCTAGTGATGCAAAGCTATATGATATGAAAACTAATTTCAAAGTTAGAAAGAGCAAATAGTTGATAGAAAAGTAAAATTTAAAAGTAAAATTTCAAAATAATATTTATTTTCTTTTGAAGTAAAAAATGGATAGTTTCAAAGTTAAAAACTCTAGCTATTTAATTTTTTTTGCAATCAAAAACACAAAATTTCAAAGTTAAAAAACTAATAGTGAAATTTAAAAACTCAATGCTTAAATTTTTTTCTTCACACTCAAGAGAAGTTAAAAAATCTTGAAGAAGTTTGCCGGCTAGATTGCCTTAATAGTGTTGTTGGTTCTGAATAGGACAACATAAAAAATATTTCCTAAACGATGAAAGAATTCATTTGATAATTGATAAATGAGTTATGTTATTTTATTTCCAGCGGTGATTTAATGTTTAAGAAGAAGTGTAAAATGTGATTAACTTAGGTTCACAACTTGGTAGGCATAGTACCTAGAAAACTTTGAGCATGTGGAATTAAGAGTATGGTAACCTTCATTTATAACTCATGGATGGGAGATGTATCTATTTTCATATTTATTGTTCAATTGGTTTTGAACATACACTAAAGTATTCATGGCCAACAAGGTGTAGGAAGGAGTGTAAATAGAACAATAGTAAATCATATGACATGATTAGTTTATGTGTAGAGTACTTTTGAGTAGCAAATAATTATTTTCTTAACGACAAGGCTAAAAGTTGCTATTAAACCTCAAGTATAATATTGAAATTCATACTATATTAAATGCTTACTTTATGATTTGGCAGAGGTCATTAAGACCTGTTTTAGCGACCAAGTAAATTCCAAAATGCAAAGTTATTGGTATGATAAAGTTGTAGTATGGAGTTTGATGAAATTATTTTGCAACCACAAAACATATGAAAGGGATTAGATAAATAAAAGCACCTAAATACATTCACATAAAAAACTTATTTACTTATGCTCGAATAATAGAAATAGAACAAGACCATGAAATTCCTTAATTTCCTATCGACAAACCGAGCATGGTTTAGTCAAAATTGCCTAAAGGTAATATGAAAAATTGAAGGAATATTTGGCATAATACTAGCATGGTTAAAAACATGTGGATGAAGGATATTTCATGCTATGGACATTGAAATTAGGTACACATGTACAGGACATAATGTGTACAAACAATATATATGGTACTGGTATGGATGCATGTATTTCATGATGATATATTACATGTATAGTTGTGTGTGTGTAATGCACACTATGTGCGGGTGCACATGATAGAAGAAAAGCCACTAGGTGATTGTCTGCTATGGCAATCGACTCAGAGTGCGTACTGAAGAAAGAAGCTAAGAAGTGATTCAAGGATAAGTATCAATGTTTTATTTAAGTTGTCTATGAATGTGATTATGATTTTGATCTATGTGGATAATAGGTTATCTATAATTGATGGTACATATGATTTTGATGGTTACGTTTGAGCTAATTTGATATGATATTTTATACATGTTGATTAGTCAAATGTGCTAGTTTTACTTGTTGTGACTAATGGAGGGGAATTGCAGGAAGCAAGTGGTGGACAATAACACAAAAGAATTAGAAGAATGTAAGGAAAGAACATGAATTTCCTGAAACAGAATGAACACGAGGAATTATATTTAAAAGGTGGGAAACATAACACCTAGTTGCCCAAATAGTAGTACTGTAAATCAAGTTAAGATATTAACTATGGTAAACAAAGTTGAGTTTCTATGTCTAAAAGCTCTCGCAAAATTGATTGAAACAAATGCTACCAGTTGCAATGGAGGGAGATGTGTGGGTAAAACTCTTTTGTAACCGATATATATATATATAGATATATAGGAAGAGGTGCATGAAATGGCGAGGCCGTGGGAATTTATAAATTCAGAAAAAGCTATGTGTGAACAAAGGAAATAATATTGTAAGATGTAGTAGTACACTGAGGACGATGTAAATTTAAGGGTCAGAGTATGTAAACCCCTCCATTATATTCTCTACTAACCTAAGTTAAGAAAAGCTAGGTCCAAGGTGTAACAATGAAAGTAAATACTTTATGCTTAAATAAATAAAGCTAATATAAAACGGTTGGAAAAGGGGACACCCAGAGATGAGGTTCTTTCCAAATAAAATCCCATCAGTGAATGGGAATGGATAATTCTTTCATGATAAGACTTCTAGATCCCATTCTAGATAAGTTTAATGGATTTGGAGATAATTATTCATTAATTTACTTGACCATAACTAGGTCGGATTTGGGTTTTGCAGTCAGTGTCTTTAGTGAATTCATTTCAAAGACCCTTAAGGACCATTGGGTTGCAACAAAAGGCATCTTAAGGTATCCTCAAGGAACCTTACACATTGGTATTAAATATACTGATTCATTTGATGTTAGAGTGACAGGTTTTTCAAATTCATACTCGGCCAGAAAACTAGATGACTGACGATCCATAAAAGGTTATGCATTCAACATTGTTTCTGGGGTCATTGCATGGAGCAACAAGAAGCAGAACATTGTATGCTTGTCTTTAGTAGAAGCCAAGTATCATGCAATGTGTGATGTGAAGAAGTTTGGTTGAGGAGACTTCTCCATGATTCCAAAGAAGAACAAAATATGCAAGAATTATCAGATGTGACAACCAGAGCTTGATTAAACCTACAAACAATCGAGTGTTTCATAAAAACACAAAGTCTATTGATACGCATTTTCACTTTGTTAGAGAGAAAGTTCAGTCAAAGGAGTTTTATATTGAATATTTTAATACTTATGATAATGTTGCATACATTTCTACTAAGCCCCTCGGAAAAATTAAATTTAAGTTATCTAGGAAGATGTTAGGAGTACTAGTCAACCCTTTCTCCATTAAAGGGGAGTTTCAAATTTCACTTTGTTAGAGAGAAGGTTCAGTCAAAGGATTTTTATATTCAATATTGTTATACTTGTGATAATGTTGTAGACATTTTTACTAAGTCCCTTGGAATAATTAAATCTAAGTTATTTAGGGAGATGTTAGGAGTACTAGTCAACCCTTTCTCCATTAAAGGGGAGTGTTGAACTTAATGGAGAAATTATTATTGGAGAGAGTTCATTCATTAGTTTTGTGTGAGACTTAGCTTAGGGATTAGTTTCTACATTCTACGTGGTTGTTCTAACTCTCCTACTTGCATGTAAACTACATATATTCTTGATTATTAATGATGAAGTGTAGAGTGTTCTTGTGAGTTGCACAAATTCTTGAATATATATTTGTTTTGTTTGATCTCTAACATCTATAATACCTTGTTAAATATGGTTGTGTTGTTGATTGCTTATAAGTATTGTTGTGGTGACTTGCCTTCTAAACTTTAAAGTAAGCATACTAGTTGGTTGACCTAGTATTTGCTAGGTCATTATACCATAAAGAAACTAATTTTATTCTTGAATATGTATATATACCATATCTTTTCAAATTATAGTAACATGAAAGCTTAAAAACATATGGGAAAAATGTAAAAATTTACCTCTCATTATGTCTTTTAGGTAATAATATTAAATTAACATCTATTTAATAACTATCACCAAATGACATATATTAATTAATACTTATCATAACTAAAAATATTAATTAATAATTAAAATCATAATTATAATCATTACAATATTTTCCATATTTATAAAATTAGAAATATTTGTAAAAAAAAATAAAAAGGTGCTATGTTCAAAATATTAACTTCATGGGATGCCATCTACGTTTTTTTTTATCTATCGTTGGGCACTCCACTCTGAAAATTAGAAAAGTGTATTAGTTTAACCGAAAAGAACTAAATATTGTGCTTGAAAAATATATAGGAAAGTTCAACAAATATGATTTTCAGATACCGTGAGAACAGTTACATTATTTTGCGCAACTAGGGAATTGATGACATTTTAGGAGAAGTACTCTTAAGTATTTCGTTTCACTCGACTATATATTGTGTACATACAAAACACTTTTATCTATCTTCCCACATGCTTCCTTAAATAGGCAACATCTTGCATTTTCTATTGAGAAAGAAACTATATGCCAGTTAAAACGCTTAACTGGTTTTTGTGATTGTAGTGAAATTCATGTCAGAGAGTCTAAATAGTTATTTCTCCTCTAAAACGGCGGATTGTATATATGTGTATATATGTTATTTACTCCGTCGAACTTGTGATATGGATACTGGGCTTTTATTTGTAATCCAAACTACCTTATATCTGTAATTCCCCTAACATAAGCATTTAGATCTTTATGTCAACATGAATATAAACTCCAAAATATGCAAATATTTATAGTCAATCACACTTTTAATTAATTCCAAATAACTGATTTAACAAATATTCTTAAAATTATCTTAAAAAATTAAAATCAATTATTCAATAAAAAAACATGAAAATACCTTTTTTTTTAGGAAATAAAACATTTGAAAACACCTTTCACACATTAAAATACTTCCGCATGGGCAAAGAATGCATATGTAAAGCCGATTCCTTGTTTAATGCGTACGTTTTTTAACAAGGGACAAATTCGTGGCGTAGTGTAGAAACGACCACATTCAAATTTAGTTTCCCTCCGATTGAGATAGTAATGACACGTTATTGATTCGTTATGATGTCAGAAAATATTCCACCACTATATGGGACCACTGCGTAGCACGAGGAGGATCAAGGGACCATTATCCGTCATTGTTTTGTTACGATGTCAGAAAATATTTCTACTGTCTTCGTGAAATATTTACTTCGTTAGAAAGATTCTTTCCAAGAACTTATCATTGTTCAACTTTTTCGAGGAACATTATGCAACGTAGATACATGGTTAGTGTTTAAATTTATCATAAAATTTTAATTGAAGAACCCGATCAATAATAAAATTATATTAAGCGTGGTTTCTTATATAATTCAGTTATAAATTTTTAAAATAAAAGGTTTACATGAGGTTAAATTAATAAGGATGGTTTCTTACATAATTCAGTTATAAAATTTTAAAATAAAAAGGTTATGTACATTAGGGTAAATTAAAATTTTTATTTTTTAAGATTTAAATTATACTTAAAAAATATGGCTAATTAAAATTTATTCTATTTTCTAAAAAATTTAAATTAAGTTTTCTTTTTTTATTTATTAAATTTTTTCAATATAATATATTTTAAATTATATTTGTAATTTACTAAATTTTTAACTTAATCTTATTAATAATCTATATTCTTGAAATAAAAATAATAGATATATATTTTAATTGATTTTTTCTAATTAATATAAAGTTTAGATTTATTTGTATATTAAATAGTATATAATTTATTATATATAAATTTGTGGGGCATCTCAATTGGTGACCTACTTGTTATGAAGTATTATGTAAATCATGAGATTTAAGGTTCACATCTATGTGTGGGTCAAGCCAACGAAGAAATAGTATTATATATCACTTTTAAAAAGTGATACAGTAAAATCATGAGGTTCAAGGTTCAAGTCCCCTTAATAAATAGTATTATATATGGCTTTTAAAAAGTGATATAATAGTATATAGTTCAAGTACATCTAATGGTTAAGAGCATGCCAGAAGCTCAAATCCCAAGCTATAATGGCTATCAATATGTAACATAATCCAAAAACATGGCCAATAATGTAATCCTACAATGGGTATTAAAAGTGTGAAGTAAATAGTGAAGCCAAAAAAGAAATAGTATTATATATGGCTTCTAAAAAGTGATATACTACTATATAGTTTGAGTAGATATAATGGTTAAGAGCATGACACAAGTTCAAATCCCAAGGTAAAATGGATGTCAATATGTAACATAATTCAACAACATGGCTAATAATGTAATCCTATAATGGGTATTAAAAGTGTGAAGTAAATAGTGATGCATTTGGTCTTGATATTGGCATCAAGAAAACCCAACAAAGATTAGTTTTCACTAAAATTTTCCACTAATATTATTTTTTTGTTGAAATATGCATGCAAAAAAATATTCTTATAAATAATCACAATATAACTTGTAATAAACTTATAATTTTGTTAATTTCTTTTTTTTTTAATCTAGGAAATGTGATAGGTATTATGGGTTACTAGTTTTGATGATTATCATGGATTAAATTTTATTTGCAATTAGATCCATTTAATTTATATGACTTCGCTAGTTTGTTAATTTGTATTAGTATTTTCTTTTAATTTAAATTGAAAATAAACTCCAAAATAGATATGCCTATAATTTACTAATCATAAGAGTATATATTTCATAGTTATAATTTAATTATCAAGTTGATGGCATATATTTAAACCCCATGGAATATGTTTTAACGTTCATAGTAATATTGACATATTTCACCACTAAAATTTTCCACTAAGATTTTTTGTTGTTGTTGAAATATGGATGAAAAAAATATTATTTATAAACAATCACAATATAGTTTGTAATAATGTTATAATTTAGTTAATTTCCATGTTTTTTTAAGCTATGGAATGTGATAGGAATATTGGGGTAACCATTTTGATGGTTATCATGGATTAAAATTTATTTGTAGTTCAATCTATTTAATGTATATGGCTTCCCTAGTTTGTCTTAATTTAATGTTAATATTTTCCGTTAACTTAAATTGAAAATAAAATTGAAAATATATATGCCTATAATTATGCTAATCATAAGAATAGATCTTTCATAGTTATAATTTAATTATTAGGTTCATCGTAGGTATTTAAACCCCGTGAAATGTGTTGGAATATTCATGGTAATATTGACATATCAATTACAATATTTATTTTCATGTTAAATATACTCTATTAATTAAATTACCTCACATTAATTAATTTAAGAAGATGGAATATCAACACATCATATTGGGCATGTGGTATTTCTAAGCCATGGTAATGTAATGATGCAAGAGCATCAAGGGTATTTTTTTTTGTAAATATGTTAGAAAAGGGGGTGTGACAATTTGTAATATTTTATTTAATTAATTTGTTATTTCAAATAAAATAGGAGAAAATGAGGATTTTGTAAATATCCTTTTATTAATAAAAGGATATGAGAGAATTTGACTAGTTAAGGATATAAACGGATAAGATTCTAGATGATAGGATTTGTTGAGATATTTTAGTGGTATTGAGAAATTAAGGGGATTGAGCATTAAATTAGATTATTTTTAAAATTGTATAAATAGGAGGGGGTTTTGAGAGAAAAATACATTGAGATTGTGAGTGAGTGTGAGTTTGAGAGTAGGCTTGAACAACAAGGCTGTAAGCCTTCAGCAATTGTAAAGGGCCACAGAAATGAAATATCTGGCCAACAAAAGTTTTTCGATCTGCATAATCAATGTCAACTGCACTGGACTGGGTATGAATAAATGGTGAATTATTATTGTTAATGTGTTGGTCTGTGGTACAATGATAAAAGTTGACATATTATGTGAATCAAGTTATTGAAGCTGTATATAGGTGAAACTGAAATCAATATATTTGAAATTGTATGAATTTACAATACAGAATGGTTGTCTGTGTAGTGGTATGGAGTGGCATCGTTTATATGAGTCGACATTGATAGAACTGTGCTTCGGCCTGTTTTAAATTAAATGGATCTGATTTATGTCTCACATTAAAATTAATGAACTTGGTGGTGATTTAATCTATGTTGAAAGCGTAGGTTTTGAATTCATTTACTGTGTAATGTTGGATTGATTGAAAACAAGTGGAATTGTGTTATATATAGCATGGAATCCAATTGAGAGTATGGAAATCGACTTTTATGGATCTGCTGGTATTGTTGAGGGAACAAAATGGAACGTAGAGACCGAGTGGGAATGATTTGTTTGTTAAAATTGACATTGATTTGTGAAAGAGTATGTTTGCAGGAGAGACCGTCAGCGCTGGAGAATTGTTTGCAGAAAGCGACCGTATTGAATTGAGGAAAAATCAGCGTTGAACATAAGTCTGGAAAAACTCGTTGAAATCTAGCATTGACGAAATGGTGACGTTGTAATAATCATTAAGAATTCATTCAGGAATTGCAGGATAGAAATCGTGGAGCGGAACTTTAATAACCAGATGCATAAGTAGTGAAGGTTGCGTAGCCTAGATTATTCATTGGGGAGGTAAGTTGAATGATCAGATTGTTGGTTTAGTATAGACTTTGGATTGAAAGCACTGATATTAAAAACCGTATGATCCAACATTATTTCTAATTCAAATGAATAAATTGAAGATGTGGGAGACTACGTTGAAATCAGTTTATTGCAGTGGAAGCGTTGTGGAAGGTACGTAATTGTAGAGCATATTTTTGTTATTGAGAAAAATGTTTATACAAACTGCCATAAGTTTGGTAAGCGGAATTGGAAGGGCGCACTTCTATATATATATATAATTGATATTTGGTTGACTATACTGAAAGGTTGAAGTTACATAGTCTTGTGCAGACCCAAACATCATTAAAATGGTGATGTTGGGGGTCTTTAACACTTAGGGGCTTTGAATAAGATATATGGGGGGAAGAAACATTGGATGAAGAGAACGAGTGGCTGTTGAAAATTATGAAAATAATGGTTTGGAATTTTTTGTTTCTTGGTCCTGAAGTAGGTAACTCCTCTTAGAGGAAAAAAGCACTGAAGTTAGTTTTGGGCTGTTGTCATCAATAGGCTATAAGGTTATGCAATAGTACAATAATGGCTAGTTCAGGGAAAGGCAAGGCAGAGACAAGAGACTCCAGGAGAGTGAGGTTGAGGATGAGCTGAGAAATCTTGGAAAACACAGTGGGAGGAAACGAGTTGGAAAACTGATCCAATAAATAATTATTGCATATGTGGGTGGCACCAAAGAGGAGATTCAACAACTCATTGCTGAGTGGGAGGATGACATCAATAGATTTGCGAAAGTGCGGGCAGTGGACGTGGAAGAGTGGAAAGTATTGGTTCCTGATCTGAGACACACTCGTGGTAGAGAATCACAATATAAATAGACTCTACGCATGTATTGGCTCCTTAAATGCCTCCTAGCAAAGGCGATGGAAAAAATCTGGATGGTCATCTCAGTCAAATCTTGAAAACATTCTCAAGCATGTTCTTAGTTACCAATCTTCTTAGATCAGTGTGAAGGACCCAACCCTGGGTAACTTGACATCGACTGATCAAGATAACTAGGAGGATGAAGTCATAGTCTTTTTGCTTAAGTTTTTATGTGGATAGCATTTCCGTCCCAATTTGTAGTAGTTTATATATATAGAAAGACAACTCATGGTTGTGTACATGATAATCAAGTATATATAGCTTGAATATATAAAATAACTACTTTTTGCTACTAGATGGCGTATAATGCGGTTTTGTGGTCAACAAACCTGCTTTTCCAACGAGAAGTTTGAGATCACCTAATTAAGCTAAGTGGTTGTAACCTGCTTGCAGATACCATAATGAAAAAAAGGATCTACCATTCTTAACAAAAGAAATAGATTCTCGAACTTTGTATTTAAAAAAATATATATTATGAAAATTATTAACATTTTCTTAATCTTAATCAAATTAAATTAAATTAAATTAACATAGTTTTATTATTTACATCTTTTTAATTGAATTCAAATCCAATTAAATTAAAATATATTTTTTATTTAACATATTTTATAATATATTTTTAAATCGTTAAACTTATTTTAAAAGATCGAATTGAAAAAATAGTGTCATCCCTACAATTCCTATATTTGCTAGTATCTTTAAACAAAAATAAATTCCATATCTTCAAAATTTAGTCTACCAACCTTTAACATGTCTAATAATTTAAACAAAATTAGTGAATGTTGTCAAAATTAAGTTTATCTTTCCCATGTAAAATTAAACTTAATAGATATTTTTGAATAAATATTTAAATTCAAGTTATATAATTTGATGCTTTTTAAGCCCACTAAGGTATTGACATAATTGGTATATAAGTAAACTCAAATGTTTAATTAGATAAAGTAATATTTATTTTTAATTATATGTAATTGTTAATTTTTAATATATTTTAATATTGCTAATTTATTACTTTTTATGTTTAAAAATAAATTTTAAATAGTTAAATAAAATGTTATTAAT
>APFE031020518.1:0-12363 GCA_000404065.3 Pinus taeda
CTCCCTAAAAGTGCCTGGCAACCCTGTGAAGAAAAAGATAACGTATTTTCACACAACAGAAGTGAATACAATTGCAGATTAATTCGAGATAATCACAGTGCATAATGGTCTCTCTTTCATAATATCCTTACTGGAATTATTAGGTGTTTGACATGAAAGATCTTTGTCAGCGTGCTCCATCCCTTCAATTTCTTCCCTAAATTTACTTTAGCTTCCTTACTCATGCTTCTTGATATTGCATCTTTGCACTTTTGTAAAACCGCTCTGAGAAGGTCAGTGCTCAATGTCTTGCGAAGCTCATTTTATCGACTCTGAAAGAAGACCTCTAAACGTTTTGTAATCAACAAAATAGTTGTTACATGGATCGATTCTTAGACCTCTAAACGTTTTGTAATCAACAAAATAGTTGTTACATGGATCGATTCTTCGAGCATGTTATCGAAATTTGATTTGGTTATTAACTTGAAGATCTTAGCAAGAATTCCTATTGCTACTCCGTGATGGTCACCTCCTTTATTTATTGCAAACCCGAGAACCTGCAAAATATTACAAGAAAGAAATTAAACAATCACATGAAGTTGTTTTGACATAGAACTGCAGTAGAAGACATTAATTTTCAAATGAAATATTACGATCACTAGATCCATTGACATAGTCATCACCGCAACGTGAACGACATGCGCCATTGATTTCTATGTTGGAATTAATGGAGAAAGCTAAACTTGGATTACTGTTATGATGGTGATAGGATTGAGACACTAATCTTAGATCTCAGATCATTTTATCTAGGGAGTGGTTGAAACCATCATTGTAGTGTGACAGCCTATAAGTACTAGGTTCTCCTGATTGATTGTGTAGTATTTTGTGTGTAGGGCTTGGGCACTCTCTAGGTATCTCATCTGGAGAGCCACTTAATTAATATAACATCAGTTTTTATCATGGTATTAGAGATTCAGGGTTGTCAATCCTGTAGGCTGAGTGGAGAGCGCGACTGAGGCGAAATCGTCGCTTGGATTGGAGGCTTAATAGCACCAATTTTATCAGTCAGCGCAGATTTCAAGTGTATAGTCGTGAACACCTTCGCGAGTCTGTGGTGTTAACTTGCACCGACCGTCTGCGTGTTGGGCTGCCATCTGAGAAGGTTGCTTGTCGTATGGAGCGATTCCAGCTACGCATTTTCGTGAGTCGACTTTTGAGAATATGAGTTCCAATCTCTTCCGTGATTTTTCGTGACCCAAATCTCTTGGACGAGTTTTTGTGGGGGCTTGTGGACATTTGAAAATGGATGAAAGAGCATAAAATGTAATGGAAGATCCTCCATCATTAGAAACATAACATGATAGTTTTCCGACGATATAATCTAGGGCAAGAGCAAACGATAATGTGTTTACAACAGTCAGCGGAGGTTCTTTGATAGGATCAGCGGTGCATATAAATATATCCACGGGTGGTAAATCGCTCTCAAACCTGTCAATTTACACAGATTAATCAATATTTATTTAACATATCCATGAGCACGGTTGTTTAAAATAATATTTAATTGTGGGTATACTGGAAAATATATGAGCAAAATATCACCTCATTTATGCTGGATCGGTAGATCTACCTCTGGGTACAGCGTAAAAGAGTGAAAATCGTTGCAGGATCGGAGGAGGGCGGTCAATTGTAGAACGTTGGTTTATGTTTTCAACGGCAGCTTACTCATCCATGTGGCAATGTTTCTCTTGTAGTAGATTTGTTCTCGAAATTTTATTGTTTGAAAATCTTAGAATTTGTAGGTTGTGGAGATCCCAAAGAAATTGGGTAAGTTTTCTTATAAATTATTATATGCCACAGAAAATGCAATTTTTTTTTACTAATTTGAACCCATCTTCATAAATATGTGCATCAGAATTAGATATTGAGAATGTTTCCAGCTTGTGAGAGGTCGTTTAGTTGCTCGTCACCAGAGCTGAGGGCACTAAGACCTGCGTGGCACAGAAGCCATAGTCTACAAGGTTCTACAGTTGAAGAGCTGCCAAAGGGAGAAGTTTCCCGCTTGCGTGGTAACCTGGTTGTGGGAGCTCGTTAGAGGACCGTGTGGAGCTGAAAAAGAATCTCGAAGCGAGATAAGCTAGACTTTAACAACACGTCTATATTTTTAGATATTTTTTATTATGATGATAATGATTTTCTCGTGTTGGCATTTGGAATTAGCATGGGTAGTATGTTCAAGTCAGAAGAACTTTCAGAAAAATGTGGTTCTGTTGATGACCACGAGAATCAAGAGGCACAGTCTGTTGTGCAAGATCCTGAGATTGAAGATTCATGACCTGATATTCAAGAACGGTGTAAAGAGGAACAAAGTGTTGAAGATCAATTGGACGAGCCACATGAAGTTGATTGCAAAGACATGGCAGAAGAAGACAAAGCTAGAGAGAATTTAAATTTAAATTGTGAGACGATCTCATCAATATTTCTGTGTGTGTAGACGTTACATCAATGAATGATGAAGACATCATAGCTGAATTTCAGATGGTTGACAACAGGAATAGTGAGAGGGAAAATTCTCCTATCCAACCTCTCATAATCTTGAGAAGGGCGAGAATAAGAATTCAAGCTTTCCATCGCCGGGGAAGAAATGAGGTGAAGAGATATCACTACCGCATAGTGAGGAAAGCAAAGATGAAGTCTCGACTCAAGATGAAAAAATATGGGCTCTGTTGCAAGAAGACAAAAATGAAAACCTTTGTTACCAAGTTGTTTCATGTTTTAGTTGTAAGCCTAGCTAAGACTAGACCAATAGGCGTATGTTATTGCTCAGTACCCTTTCTCCATTAAGCAGGAGTGTTGGAATTAATGGAGAAAGCTAAACTTATATTATCGTTATGATGATAATAAGATTGAGACTCTAATCTTAGATCTCAGATCCTGTTATCTAGGGAGTGGTTGAAAACATCATGTTAGTGTGAGAGCCTATATGTACTAGGTTCTCCTAATTGATTGTGTAGTATTTTGTGTGTAGTGCTTGGTCACTCTCCAGGTATCGCACCTGGAGAGCCACTTAATTAATAGAACATCAATTTTTATCATTCGGAACATCCACCGTATCCTGACTCATATTGATCACCACCTTTCCCATAGTCGGAATTAGAAAAATAACATAATTAGCTTAAACTGCGGTATTTAGAGCCATAACCAGTGCGTGAAAACTTGTTGTAGCCATATACATGACCATTACCATTTCACTGGCCTCTGAAGGAATTGAAATACAACCACGGCAATCCCTCCCTCGAATCGATAACCAAGTTACCGATAATTTGTCCCTCCCTCAAATCGACAACCACGTTACAGCAAGTTGTAGGCGCGATGGGAAAACAAAAACTTCACCAGGCCAAGATGCAAAACGCTCCACCTCTAGACTCAAGGAATCACTCCATGCTACAGAGTTAGAGAAAGGATATTCCTTCAAACTCCATTGCCACTCTCAACTTCTAAAAAAAACTAAAATGTTAACATTGGTACATCCATCCCTGGATTGATATAGAGACGCCTTCGGCGACCAAAGGAAAAACCTCCACTATTTATACTTATATCTTCTGATGTAGGCTTATCTTCTGTGGCCTCTTTGATGGCCTAGGTTTAAGAAATCGAAGCAGTTGTAATAGGCTTATGAAGATATGCAAAAGATGTAACTATTTCTAGATTTGTTCTTTCTACTTGTTTTGAAATGGGATGTTGTGCTATAGTGTAACGTGCCAGAAAAATTGTAATTAATTTATTTACTAAAGTAAAAATAAAGACTAGATTTTATTATTATTAATATTTGAATTTATGTATTAAATTTGGTTAATTATGAATGAAAATAAATATGGAGTGTTAACAAATTTTGTAATTCTCTTTCATATCAAGAAGTTGGGAATAGGTAGTTACCTAACTCTAACTACTTCTCTTATTATGAATTCTCCAAGAAGGGATCAAGAGGGTAATGTGAAAGTACAGGAGAGAAATGAAAAAGGAGAAGCTAAATCTCGTGGTGACCAGATAGTTGTGGATGCTATGACCGATAAGTCTTGCAAGAAGGCATCTGTCATGCCCCCAATTCTTTTTTCATGAATTACCCAACGTGCGGCATCGGGTTAACATGTCTCCCGAACTACGCCTAACCTTCACTTCATTAACCATATTAAACATTTAATGTGCGGAATAACATTAAATAAACATTCACTAGCAGAAGACACTTTAATATATGCAAGTATGATTTATATTATAAAATCTGTTTTACATTCACTGGGAGAAAAATCTCAACCGACACTTTACAAATTTTCCACCATTTAGCTGTCATCCAGCTCGGCCTCCGGCTGCTGCACCATTCAGCCTCACTCAAGTTCCCTTCTTTCACACCTTGGTTGTTGCCTATGTTTCCCCTACCCGCGCCATCCGTGCGGCTTCATTGTTTCAGCCTTCTGTCATGTCAACCTTCGTTCGGTGGGCGCTCACTCCACGAGTCGGCCCAACCGCACCTCTGCATGATTGTTCAACCAGCGGGTGCCCTTGGGCTGCCCTATCGCAATCCACACATGGTTCCACACCCAGCAGGCACGCACACCTCGTGACACCCTACCCGAAGTCATTCCATTGAAACTTGCATTCTGATTTACCTCTCGCCATGCAGGCACATATTGCCTCCAAGGGAACTCCACTGCAAAGCTTACCTTATGAGATGCTCGCACTTCACTTGTTCATTCCATGCTCTATCTCCATCGATATATACAAGTGTTAACCCGTTCGGGTGGGGGATTTGGCCATGCGCAAAGCCAACCCACCATCCATGTTTTTCACCGTCGGCTCAGTGTAGGGGCGCCTGTACTCGGGACTGCCCACACGCCTATAAACATGCAGTTCAACACTTAGTCATATTTCCATTTCGAATTCGCGTTTGCCTCTCTCCAGCTTGTCACCTTCGTTAGGTGCGCACCTGCTCGCCATTGCCCAATGAGTCGCCCTTTTCTCGCCTTTCATTTCCTTTGGTTAAACACGCCCATGCCGCCTGAACGCCGCAATAACCTGTGGGCATTACATTCTCCCCCACCTAAGGTCATTTCCGTCCTCGAGAATCCGATTATCCTCCGTAGCTTCCTATCGTACTTCACAATCTTTCGCTTCCATCTCCAAAGTGAGTCCTCCATTTCGCAGCTATCTTCCTCCGGTGCATCCTTCCTGTACTCCCAATTCCTGTTGTTCGAAGATTCAAAATCTTTTCCAAAAAAAGGTTTGGTCTGTCAACAATCATGGTTGGCCCCCTCGGTGGTTCCACTCTATCTGGATGTCTGCATCAAGTCAACATTTCTTCAAATGACTGATATGGAAAATAGGATGTTTCATATGCATGTGGCGTGGAAGCTCCAACTCATAGGCAACCTCCCCCACTCGCTTCTTAACCCATAATGGCCCCTCATACTTTCTCGCCAATGATCTCGCAGTCCCTTTAGGTGGCTGAAACTGATCCCTGGTAATCTTGAGGAAAACCATATCTCCCACACTGAAGTGTGCATCCCTTCTATCCTTATTTTCCCATTTCTTCATTCTCCTTGCAGCTTCGTGCAAGCACACCCGTGCTAACTCCAAGGTCTCATCCCAAGCCTTCATGAACTTTTTCGCATGAGGACTCCTCAAAAGACCTCCCATCACTATGGTATGCGAAGTGACTGGCATCTATCCATTCACCAACTCAAATGGATTGTACCCTATCGCAGAACTCTTTCGTATGTTGTAGCTGAACTGAGCTATATCCAAGAGTTCAGGACAACTCTTTTGATCAACCATCACATAATATCTCAAGTAGTCCTCCAACAATGCGTTGATCATCTTGGTCTATCCATTTGTCTACGGATGGTAACTCGAACTCATCAACAAATCTGTCCCGACTAGCTTTAACAATGTGGTCCAAAATCTGCCTTTAAATCGTGGATCTCGGTCCAACACAATGCTCAGCGACATTCACCAATACTTCACTATGTTCTTAAAGAACAACTTCGCAGTCTTCTTGGCTCCACAAGGTATCTTTGTTGGAACAAAGACAACATAATTGGAAAAACGATCGACCACGAAAATGATCCCATTATACCCCTGTACTTGCGGTAACTGAGTGATGAATTATATCGAGACACTCATCCATGGTCTCTTAGGAATCGGTAAAGGCTGCAATAGACCTCCTTGCCTCTAAGTATCCAATTTGTCCTGCTGACAAATGATGCAGGTATGTACATACTCCTCCACATCCTCTCTCATCTTTTCTCAAAAGAACCCTCTCTCTCATAATGTCAAGGAACAACGCTGCCCTGGGTCGCCATCCCATGGAGAATCATGGCATTCCTTCAAAAGGTGCCTCCTAAGCCCAAATTACTTTGGAACATAGAGTCGGTTTCCAAAGAGCAAGAATCCATCTCGGAGAAAAAACGTCTGTGTATTCCTCTCCTTTATCTGCTTCACTATATTCTGTGCCTGAGTATCAGTCTCAATGCTTTCCTTGAGCTTATTCTACATCTCTTCTATCATCTGTACTCGACTCCTACTTCGTGTTGCCCGGTCTTCCCCCTCCTCCAATGCTACTAGTTGCCCCTTCCTGCTAAGGGCATCTGCCACCTTATTGAGTCTATCAGGTCGGTACTCAATAGTCATGTCGAACTCTGCCAAGAAGTCTTGCCAACGAGCTTGCTTACTGACAACTTTGGTTGCGATGCAAAATAACTTGTTGGAACATTGCCAATCTTGACAACAAAAGGTTTCCCAATCAAGTAATGCCTCCATACCTATAAACAGTGGATGATCGTAGTCATCTCCTTCTCATTGACCGGATACCTCCATTCTCTATCCTGCAAATTCCGAGTCTCATATGCTACCAGATGTCCATCCTGCATAAGAACCCCTCTTAAGGAAAAATCTGAAGCATCTGTGTGTACCTCAAACAGTAGCTTAAAGTCCAGCAACTTCAGTATCGATGATGAAAGCATCCTCTTCTTCAAATCATCAAATGTCGTCTGAAATTTATTTGTCCAACTCCATCGCTTGTCCTTCTTCAGAAGGTCTGTCAGTGATGATTTTACTTTGGAATACCCCTCTACAAACTTCTGTTGGTAGTTGATCATGCCCAAACACACCCTCATATTGTTGACATTCTTCGGTTCAACCCAATCCTCAATCCACCCTATTCGGCTCCATCCGTATGTACCCTTGAGCCACAATGTGTCCAAGGAATGGAATCTCGGTCTAGGCTAACACACACTTTGACTTCTTCAAGTACAGCTGACTCTTCTTCAGCACCTCGAACTCCAACGCTAAGTGCTCCTTATTATCCTCCATGTTATGATTGTACACCATGATGTCGTCCAAGTACACTACTACAAACAAATCCAAGTATGGACGTAGTACATCATTCATCAAAGTGCAAAACATAGCAAGAGCATTACACAACCCGAATGGGATAACAAGGAATTCAAAGCTTCCATACCTTGTCATTATCATGGTCTTCCTCTCATCTCCTTCCGCTATCTGCACTTGATAATACCCATGCCTCAAATCTAGCTTGGAAAACACTCAGGCTTTCGCAAACTTATCGAATAAATCTACAGCTAATGGCAAAGGATACCTGTTCTTTATCATCTTATTGTTGAGAGCACGATAATCACAGAACATCCGTAGCTCATTCGTATCTTTCTTCCCTTGGAAAAATACTGGAGCTCCATAGGGCGACCTTGAAGATCGAATGAAACCTGCATTAGTTAACTCCTTCAACTGTCATTTCAACTGCTGCAACTCAGGTCTTAACAACCAATAAGGAGCTTTAGCCAAAGGTTGCTTCTGTGGCTCAAGCTCGGTGCTATGGTCCACCGCAAGCCTTGGTGGAAGTTTCTTTGGTAGCTCATTGGGCATCAAATCTGCATACTTGACCAGAACCTCAGAAATCTCAGCTAGAACGGGCATGCCCACTCCATCATCGCTATCGACTTCCCTGATAATATCTGCATATGTATCCACGTCTGACTCCCTCATAGCCTTCTCCAAACTCAGTGTAGAAACATGTTTCACCTTGACTTCCTCTTCTTATGAGTAGGCAAAGTCCAAGCCTGTGATTCTCCAATCAGTAGAACCTCATCACAGAAGGGGACAATAACTGCTCTATTGCCCTTCAAGAAATCTTGCCCCAATATCATGTCAAAATCGTTCATTTCCATCACCGTGAAGTCCAACCAACCTTGCCAATCTTTAATCTGCACAGGCACTTCATGTGCCAAACCTGCCACTCTAGCTCTTGAGTTCACTGCCTTGACTTCCACATTCGATGGGAAAATCTTCAATCCAACATCTTTTGCTAGCTGTGTCATCATGAAGTTATGTGTGACCCCCATGTCCACCAGTGCTTGAATGGTCTTTCCATGAACCACCAAGTCTACGAAACCCATATTATGAATCCATGATTTCTTCTCCATAACTTTAGACTGCATACATACCTAGTCTCTTGAGTTCACTCCAATACCACTTGTCACGTCCCCAATTCTTTTTTCATGAATTTCCCAACGTGCGGCATCGGCAAAAAACTTAACCTTTTCATATGCTAAAATGTTTCCCAAACTATGCCTAACTTTCACTTCATTAACCATATTAAACATTTAATGTATAGAATAACATCAAATAAAAATTCACGAGCAGAAGACACTTTAATATATGCAAGTAAGATTTATATTATAAAATTTGTTTTACATTCACCGGGAGGAAAATTGCAACCAATGCTTTAAAAATTTTCCATCGTTCAGCTGTCGTGTAGCTCGGCCTCCAGCCGCTACACCGCTCAACCTCACCCGAACGCCCTCTGTTCACACCTTGGTTGCTTCCTACATTTCCTTTGCCCACGCCCTCCGTGCAGCTTCACCGTTTCAACCTTCCGTCGTGTCAACCTTCGTTCGGTGAGTGCTTTCTCCACGAGTCACCCCAACTGCACCTCTGCACGATTGTTCAACTGGTGGGTGCCCTTTGGCTGCCCTACCACACACGGTTCCACACCTGGCAGGTATGCACACCTCGTGTCGCCCTATTCGGGGTCATTCCATTGAAGCCTGCGTTCTAATTTACTGCCTGTCATGCAGGCACATCTCGCCTGGAAGGTAACTCCACCGCAGAGCTTGCCTTATGAGATGCTTTCACTTCGCTTGTTCATTCCACGCTCTATCTCCACCGATATATACAAGCGTTAAACTATTCGGATGGGGGCTTTGGCCATGGGCCAAGCTGACCCACCGTCCATGTTTTTCACCATCGGGGGGTAGGGGCACCTACACCTGAGACCGCCCACCTACTTATAAACATGTGCTTCAACACTTCGTCATATTTCCGTTTCGACTTCGCGTTTGCCTCTCGCCAGCTCGTCGCCTTCGTCGGGCGCACGCCCGCTCATCGAGTCACCTCCCAGCTCACCGTTGCCCAATGAGTCGCCCATCACTCGTCTTTCATTTCCTTTGGTTAAACACACCCAGTGGGTGTGCCCATGCCGCCCGAACGCCACAATAACCCGTGGGCATTACAACATTTGTCTTGTGAGCAAGAGCTCGAGGGAGGCTTGGACCTGAAGGCAAGTCTCATGGTTGCAAGGATAAATATGTAAGATGAAGTTGTGACTGAGGCTTGGACCTGAAAGCAAGTCTCATGGTTGTGAGGATAAATATGTAATATGAAGCGGTGACTTCGAAAGTATAAATATGTAATATGAAGTGGTGATCTCGAAAGTTAATTCACGTAATTTTGTATCTACGTAATTACTGGATCCATTGTATTTAATTTAAAATATAAATTGTACATATAATAACTCTTAAAATTAGTTAACTAGATGGCTTGAGGGCACTAATCTGAACTATGATAATATAGAAATGCACAAGTAAAAAACGATAATATAGCAATGCACAAGTAAAATAACCTTGGTAAACCCTATGTATAAAAGAAGAAAAACCTTAGAGATTTTAACATAGAAAAACACAGTATTGTGAAATTAACAGAAAGAGAAATCTTTCACTATATATACAAAACTACAATTTTTACAAAAGAAAAATAAACTGATTTGCCATAGTAAAAATGTCTCTTTCACTATATATACAAAACTACAATTTTTACAAAAGAAAAATAAACTGATTTTCCATAGTAAAAATGTCATTTCTCGGAATAAATATTTTGACAAAAGGAAAACATTATAACTAGATATAGATAGCTATCACAGTAAAGAAGATGACATTTCTGGAAAATAAATATATTAACAAAAGACTACATTATAACCAGATACATAAAGCTATTATAGTAAAGGTGTCATTTCTAGAAATAAATACGTTGACAAAAGAAAACAAGTAAGAGGTGAGAATTATGGCCATAATATTACAAATATACTCAGCTAAAAACCAAATGACCAACTCAAAAATTATATTTACCCATATTATCAGTCCACGGTGGGTCACATGCGCCTGAATAGGGAATAGGGCAATGTTTTCCATAAATTAACCGTAACCTCAAAGGAGCAGAATCGCCGGACCGAGATTACCCCGTTAAGGGGATATCACAGATTTTAACGTTACATACAATGTTAAATTTTAATGGGTGGTCTCGGTTGAAAACTGGACATATGCCAATGGTTTGATTGTACACCACATGCTTTACTTTGAAGAAGTGACTTCAATGCATGTCATAGTTTTGTTTCAGAGATGTTGCAGCCCTCCTTAAAAGTACCTGCCAACCCTGTGAGGAAAAGGATAACATATTTTCACACAACATAAGTGAATATAATTGCAGAAGAATTTGAGATAATCACAGTGCATAATGGTCTCTCTTTTATAATATCCTTACTGGAATTATTAGGCGTTTGACATGAAATATCTTTGTCAACGTGATCCATCCCTTCAATTTCTTCCCTAAATTTACTTTAGCTTCCTTGCTCATGCTTCTTGATATTGCATCTTTGTAATTTTGTAAAACTGCTCTAAGAAGACCGGTTCTTAATGTCTTACGAATCTCATTTTATTGACTCTGACAGAAGACCTCTAAACGTTTTGTAATCAACAAAATAGTTGTTACATCGCTCGATTCTTCGATCATGTTATCGAAATTTGATTTGGTTATTAACTTGAAGATCTTGGGAAGAATTCCTATGGCTACTTCCTGAAGGTCACCTTCATTATTTATTGCAAACCCCAGAACCTGCAAAAATATTACAAGAAATAAATTAAGCAATTGTATGAAGTTATTTTCAAATAGAACTGCAGTAGAAGACATTAATTTTAAAATGAAATATTAAGGTTACCGGATCCGGTGACATAGCCATCACCACAACCTGAATGATATGCGCCATTGATTTCTGAACGGCCACCGTATCCCAACTCATATTGATCACCACCTTTCCCATAGTCGGAATTAGAAAATTAACATAATTAGCTTAAACTGCGGTATTCAGAGCCATAACCAGTGTGCGAAAACTTGTTGTTGCCATATACATAACCATTACCGTTTCACTGACCTCTGAAGGAATTGAAATACAACCGCGATGACGCCTCCCTTGAATCGACAACCAAGTTACCGAGAATTTGTCCCTCCCTCGAATCGACAACCAAGTTACCGAGAATTTGTCCCTCCCTCGAATCGAAAACCACGTTACAGCGAGCTGCAGGCACAATGGGAAAATGGAAATGTTACACTGAATTTTGTCACCTTAACTATCTGCAGTTTATATGGCCTCGTCAATAGCCATATTGTCCTCTTTGTCAAGCCCCATGCCTCTGCTCTTCGTGTCAAAACTTCAAAAAGAGAGAAAGTCACTTAAAAACATGTTTATCTCTGGGTACGCAGTTTCTCTCTACCTTGCCTGCGTGTACGCACTCCAAATACACTGTACCTGCGTACTTGTACGCTCTGTAAGCTAAAGGTTGGGTGCGTACCCCTAAAGGTCAAAAGGCCCGAGTTTCATCTTTAAAAAGTTACTTGTGGTCACTTCTAGAGCCTTCTAGAAGAGTGTTTGACGTGTATTGAACGCCTCCAGATGGTTCATGCATCCCTATGATAGAGGACCTTATCCCATCAAGAGAGGAGCTACCCCATCCAAAAGAGGGAGTATCCCATTGATGTTGGAACTGATAACCTCCTCTAGAATACTATAAATACAGGCATTGGGCCAAAGGAGGGGAGGTTGAAAGCTGAACATTCTAAAGGGTAAATGCTGCTGGATTAGGACTTCCATTGTTGACTTGTGAGGAGAGATCACTATCCTTCCTTGTTGCCATATTGGGAGTGGGTGAGCTTGTCAAAGTAGAGGAATCTCTTGCTGGACCCTGGGAGGAGCTTGCACAACACCAAGGC
>APFE031020520.1:0-10797 GCA_000404065.3 Pinus taeda
TAACCAGGTCTCCGTTGCCTCTTCAGATTCTCCCTCAAAGAGTGAGGGCTTAATTTTTTTAATTTCTCCTTGTAGTTCAGACTTTTGTCTTTTGGTTTTACACTGGTCGAAGACATTGTCTGAACATCCTTCTTTGTCTTCCCAACGTTTTTTAGCTGACTCAACATTTTCTTCTACATGCTGAGCTGTCGGGGTCTTCTGCCAGCCTTCCGCACTAGGGTCTGGGTGTCGTTGATTTTGTCGATTGGATAGACTTCTTAGAATTCTCTCATGTTCTAAACGTAGTCATTCATTATCCGTTCTTAAATTCGTCATTTCAGCACGCAATTGTTGAACAGTTTCGAGTAACATTGCATTAGCTTGCTGGGATTCCTCGCCCCGATGTATCCAAATATCTGGATTAACATTCACATGTGTTGTTCTAGGCAATTCAGCTGGTTTGGAGCTCCTTTGCATTCTAAACTATCTTTTATTGTTACAATCTCTGTGTTCACACATACATTTACATAGTTACTTATTATATATATTTTTATACAAACAACACATTTGTTTCAGGTATAATTGTACATATATTCTAAAGAGTCTCAATGTACGAACCTAAGCTTTGATACCATTTGTAATAGTCACTTTTAATAAATTTAAAAATAACATAACATATATAAAAAAAATCATTTACCACGAAACCTGGTTATGGACACATATATAATATTCTGCATTTAATTAATATTATGGTTTAAGGTTGTTGTAGTATCGAACAACTCACAGATATAGCTTGTATGTGCTTAATATATGCACAAATTACCATGTCGCTATGGAGGTTAGAGTTAATTGTTCACATGGCCTCCGGTACTTTGGCATTCACTGCCCAACCTTGGTTTAGCTAGTCCTCGTATGCTGGGATACATGGTGTGATCTCGACTGAGGATGCTACATTCAATTTTCACCTGGTTCTGCTTTCCTATTCCATTTGTCCTACCTTACCTCTGTCAATTCTTGTTCGACGATCCAATGTTGGTGGTCGTTTAGGGTTTTACCACCTAACCACTTTCTCGTGCCCAACATCTAGTGAGTTTAGTGTTACCGTCGACCCGAGGCTTCTTGCTGCTCTGCAATGGTGAATTGATTTGTTGAGGGTTACAGTCTGGTAATCACTCCTCCTACAGCTTTCCCTGGTTATGATGCTAGGTCCAGAGAAGGCGAGTATTATTAGCTACCTTAATCTAAGTAATATCAATAGTTTCTTTTATTTCTATGTGGAAGAAATTGTTCGTTGCTGAGACTGACAGACTGCCGCCTTTGTCCAAGTTGTTTCAAGAGTATCTCACAACGATGGGAACAGTTCTACTCCAGGATTTAGAAGGTAAACTCATAAACCCATAAGATTAGTGAGTCGTCGATAATTTTATGAGCTCAGAACGATTCACTAAGGGTTTTGGTGTATGTGCAGGTGGTCAATTGGAGAGAACATCCTCCAGATTCAAGTATAATCCTTCCTAATACTGAAATATGTGTCTTAACAGTGTTCCTCTCTATTAGCTAGCCTTGTAATAAATTTATGTCTAATTGTGGTCAATGGCAGGTACTCTCCTCTCCTTGCTCTACTTGCGCAAGCTTGGAACTTACCCTTCGCGATTCAAAGTCTTATGGTTTCATTGGTCATTTGCAGGTTGGCACTATGGTCCTCAACAGTTTAGTTAATGAACGGTTTCATGCTCCAATTAGCCAAGCTCAGAATGTTACCTAGATTACTTTTACTCCTTATTTAGTTGGTCGTTTAAGAGAGTTGACAACCTCGGTGCATGTTTTGAGCAATTTGGGGGAAATAATACCGGTCCTTGAGTCGAGGCTTGTGAACATATTTTTGTTGTATCTTGCTCTTTGTTTTGGTTAAGTTATTGGTTAAAGGACTCTGTGGTTTTGGTCATAACGACCCGAAGGTGTCATTCTGGAACTGTAATTGTTTTCACAGTAGAATACATACTTATATATAGTGCATTTCTAATTCAACTGATGTTCTGGTTACGTTGTTTCATATTTAGCAATGGGTCAGAATGCCTCTGTTCTAAATCTCATAATAATAAGATTTATTGATTGTTGCTCAGTCCTTGCAGAATAATTGGTTTAATGAGGGTTTATACCAGGGGTTTAGTCGTAAATAGGCTTAAAGTCTTTATGCATTTTATCCTGTCGTAGACTAGTAGATATTGCATGGGTGATAAATGAGGATGAACCTCTGCTCGTTCGGCATTTCCGAACAGATCTTTATTATGTTGACAGTTGTACAGTTAGCTAAATATGGTGCGGAAATCTCTCTCTCCTCTCCTCTCTCGCTATCTTAATATATATATATTATATAATATAATATAATATAATATATATATATATATATATATTATATATTTATATTTAACTGGAAAAGCATAACACAATTGTTTCTTGGGTGGAATTCATGAAGGGTTTTGCATAGTTCGTTTTGTTGTTTATGGAATGAAAATACTTAAGAGCGTAATCTTTTTTATACTATGTTAAATCTTACTTTATATGAAAATTACTTGTTGTGTCCTTTGCATATTTTCATTAGAGAGTTTCTACTATACTAAGAAAAATAGATAAACTGTGTCTCTTGTTTTTAATGTATCATTTTTTTTATTTCCTTGCTCATTTTATAGGAAATTTCTTTATACTAAAACAAATAAGATTTCCTACTTAGTCAGATAAATCATTACTCTATAGCATAGTACCAACACTTAATAAAACATTTCATGGTACTTTATTTGTTTAATAATAGCAACCACAGTAGTAAACAATCTTCTTTGGAAAGTCTCTCCTCCCAGCCACGAGTCTTGCAATTACGTCTAGACCCTTCCCCCAACACTTTCTTTTGGTATTATAGTTAATTATTTCCAGCTATAATGAAGTACCTTGGGTCCCTTGACCCCTATCCTGCCCACAAGTCCTGTACTCTTTTCTGACTGTCTTTCTTGAGAAATCTCCCACTGGTCTATTTCATCGAGCTCAAGGACCTCTCCTGTATTCTTTTGCTCCCCTCTAAATCTCCCTTCAGGACAGATAGATAGGTCTTTGTAAGTTTCTTTTAATTCTTGTACATAGTTTCTATTTTTTTGTTAAAGTATCATTACCAAATATTTAGGTAACCACAATTTATTTTTCTTGGCTTTCCAGCCAGTAACTTATTGTTAAATAACATAATGTAATAAAACTTAAAGTAACAGATAATAAAATTAACTTAGTAACCTTAATAATTTCGTGCATTTTGAAGTGTTATAGATTCTAACCCACTCACTTATTATTCATATAATTTTTTTTACATAATCATCATATTTCTTATGTTACATAAATAACATGGTTATTTTCTAATTCTTTTATCTCCATATAAAATTCAAGACCTATGCCAACCAGAAAACATGTAAAATAGTTAGACTAACAAAATCACGGGCCCAACCACATAGTTCTATACATTGTATTTCCTTTCTTATTAATCAGATTAATCCTCGATGATGCGTCATTATCATGAACATATACTGATATAATTCTCTAAGAAAATGAAAGCACTAAATTATATATTTTTTCAAAATCTTGAAATGGAATTAGAGATAAATTTTTTTATAGTGATTAAAAGTTTATGGAAATTCATGATCACTTGTTTTTATGTGTGAGTATGTCATTGTTTTTGTTTTAGAGTATGTCATTGTTTTTGTTTTATTACAACGTCATAATTATGTTAATTGGAATATATTTTGAAATTAAAAGAGAGTTTTTAACTGAACAGTGGAATGTGTTTAACTATTAACCTCTTTCGTAATTTTAAATTGGTTAAATTCACAAAAGATTAAGTTGCTGAATCTGTTACCCATCGAGAAAAAAATGCACCCAATCGTTCAAATAATTTGCAATTCGCAATTGCGTCAAGGTAAACATGACTGGAAACTGCCGGGAAAATGGCCACAGGACGTATTTATTAGGTTTACGTGGCTTGCTTTTTGAATTTCTACCGGCGGCGATTGGGACGACCCGCGCACGTATCTGCCAATGTGCCGATCTACTTTTGTTTTGAAATACGCGTAGTATACATTTCACATAAAAATAAATTAGTGTATCTACCTTATTAGTAATGACTTGTTTTTAAGTGTAAATTTTTTTCCAAAGTTTTTAGTTTAATTTTTCATTTAATTTCTCTCGTGTCTAGAATTTTGATGTTTGGAATCAATTTACAAAGAGTTTCAATCGTATTTGTTCTAGAATTTAGTATGGATTTATTGAAATAAGTAATTTTTTTACTATATAAGTGTTTTCCATGGATTTTTTTGAGAATGTGAAATCTATATACAAAAAATCAATTTAAACAACACAAAGTAAAATTGAAAATAAATTTTGAATTAATTTAAATTAAACTTTATTACTTTTAATTAATTATTTTAAATTAATTATAAATATATGATGAATGAATGATGAATGATGATAGATGATGAGGTGGGTTAATATATATATATTCATTAAATATTCAATAGTAAACTATTATAAATTTTTTATTTTTAATAATTTATAATTTATAATTTATTTTTATTTTTTTATTTTTTTTTGTCGAAGGTGGCAAAAGCCTACTAAACTCAGGGTTCAAACCAACAGTGAGGACAGCCATCTCTAGTTGCTAGGTTGATTGACTCATCACTATTATCAAGGAAAACCAGGCCACTTGTAATAACCTGCGGTCCGTAAGGGAGCAGGGTTTCACTGCTACCAGATGCTTCTAGGTCTTGGGCCGTTAACCTGTTTCCTTGCGTTCGAGGAAAATGAGATCTTAATCAAGCAAAAGCAGTGTTACGACATACTCTAAGCCGATTTTATAAATTTTTAGTTGATTTTAGTTGATTAAAAATGTGATATAATTTCCATTAAAAAATTTGATATAACGAATTTTATCAAATTCAAAAATTATTTATTAAAAAAACAAAAAATAAATTAAAACTAATTTCTTTAATATATTTGTTTTCCCATTTGCTATGTAAGATATTATATCCATTCAAAGATACACCTAGATAACAGGAACGTGTCAGAAAATTTTAAATTATGTTCTCTTCTCCTTTTCCTCCGCTTGCTCCTACATGACCGTTGGATTAAGCTCCCACTACCAACGCCATGAAAGTCTGCCAACGATTTCACGACCGTGAGATGGAGCAAAAAAACGCAATCTTTACCTGAGCCAACGCGAATACAAATCCGACGGGGAAGTCTCCTCCCTGGCGCAGATATTTAAGCAGCCCAACAAGCTCAAACCCTCGTACACTAAATAATTGGACAAGTTCGTCGAAGGAGTTGAACGCGGGCCATTCCTTCATATCAGCCCGGGATCGAGTCCCTCCACGCACCCCAGAACACGGTTTAGAAGGACACCTCTGGCACTCACAGGTTTCGCACTGTTGAATTTCTTTCTTCACCAGGGCTTCTCCCGGCAGGGTTTTGACTGTGCATTGCATCAGTAGGTCGCGGCTACGAATCCCTTTGCTACGCCTTTTATTTATTTTTTCTTCATCTCTGCTATCTTGCTGTCTTCGAGAATTCTCGTTACTGTTTTTTGATTCCGGATTTGAGAAATGTCGTTCATTTCAGTGTACTTCAACGTGAACTATGCTGGCGGCCTCTATGGGGATTTGACAATCTCGGCGCCCTAGTGTTTACTGTGAAAGCGCAAAGCGACAATACAGAGCAAACGTAACAGTAAGCACGGGGTTTTCAGGTGGGAACGATTGGAGCTTTAAGTTTCTCTGTCATTTCCTCTGTCTCGCTAATCAGCTACAACAAGGCGCTCATCAGCACCCTTGGATTTAACTTCGGTTAGTGCTAAGATAAACCCTCAGAATTGCTTCGTTTCAGGGCAGATTCGCACATATTGCTGTTTTAAATTTAAATCTTACCAACGGCTTGTTGGTTTTTATTTCTATTTTGACATAGATGGCTGTATGATTCAATCTTTAACCATTAGCCTTGGAAGGTGTGGAATCTGATGTCGATCTGCGTGTTTAACTGAAAAATATTGTTGTTCAGCGAGAAAATACATCGCGATAGAATGCTACATGGGTTTGTTTGAGACTCTTTGCCATTTGGTGGTTCGGTTTCCGCAGCTATTTTGAGAGAATTTAAAATAAACCTCTTTGTGAACTGTTTTGTTCTCATTTACGTATTTTGATAAATTTTTTATGGTTTTAATCATATGCATCATATATTGCGCGATAAAACTAGATTACTTATACATTCCAGAGGACTAAAAGATGTGTTAAAATTTTGGTTCATGGTAGTATGCTACTTTTGTGTTCAGCGAAAAAACATTTCAACATAATGCCACCTTGCTGTTTAGCGAGGAAACATATGGTCATAGGATTGGTACTTTGGTTTGCTAGAGACCAGTAAGCGTTTGTCCAACATTGTCTTTTTTTATTTCTGCAGAATTGAGAGTAAATCTATTTGTATATTGTTTTATTCTATTTGAAAAGCATCCTATATAAATATATATGGCATAGAAAATGCATATTGCAAATTTCAGAGGAAAGAAACACAAAATTTCCCTGCCCACTGAAGGACTCTCTCTGTGTTTCTGAAAAATAACCATTCTGAAAATTCCTGTGAGTATAAAAGCAAGGAAAGGCAGCATAATCACCCTGACTATCTACGAATAAATCTGAAGTAGCAACAACTACTCAGTTGAGTATAAGGGAAATTGCCCAGTATCAAATGGCGCTTGTCTCGGCCAGCAAACCACTTAGATAGCCTGCCCTGGAAAACTGGCAGACTCTCAAACCTTCAATTTTTCCAAATGGGCAGCGCTTCCGATGCCTATATGAATCGAAGTGCCTGTGAGTTTCAATGAATAGCCCCGTTTCTGCTCTCTTTTCACAAGACTCGATCATTTCAGAAGCTGAGTATATCCGGCCAAGTTTCCACGGATGAATGATACGGGCGAATACCAAAATGTCAGGGAGGGAGTTGTTTATAGTGTGGATTTTTTAAATTTTTTAAGGTGAAATTTTGATTTGTGGTATTTAAATTAAATTTTTATTATATATAGATTCAGCATATTGAAATTTTTTTAAGGCATTTCAATTGTGCAAAAATTATCTATCAAATTTGTGATTTCAATAAATTCCTAACAAAATTTGATTTCAATAAATTCCTATCACAATTTAAAAACAATTAAAAAAAAACCATAAAAAAACTCTTAAAAAACACACTACAAACAATTCAAAATATTAATAAAAAATCCAAAAATCCCATCATCAGAAATCATACCACACAATTTACCAGAACTTCCTATTCAATATTCTCTAATATTATTTTCTTGCAACCCTGCACAAATTCTGGCACAGTTCTTCCAAATTAAAGATGAATTTGGTTGGAAGTTCTATAATAAATTTCAACTTTTTCATCCTATCCGGTTTGGGTTCATAATAAATTAAAACAATCACAATAATATTTATTATAATTTAATAATATTGACTTTTATTTTTACGTCATAAAATAATATATAAAATTTAATATTATAATTATAAATTAAATTAATTTTTCTTTTATTTTAAAATATAAATAAAAAATATATATAATTTAATTAAATTAATTTTGAGTGTTAAAATGATAAATGTATATAGATAATATATATATATAATAAAAAATACTATTAATATTAGAATATTTATAAATACATATTATTCTCAATTTATTAATGAATTACTTTTTTTTAACATTTAATATATATTAATTTTATTAATTTTATATATATGATTTTAAATATTAATTTAATATTATAAATATATAAAATATTTTTTAATATAATTTATAATTAATGAAAATTTTTATAATTATAGATTGGTTTTTTGAATTTTGATTCAATTTTAATTTATGGTTTGATAAATCTAAAAGTTTTAAAAATAAATATCAATATTTAAAATTTAAACTTTAATAGCCAGGTAAAGTCTTTAACCAATTAAAAATAAAAACATAAAAAATCAAATTCACAATCAATTATGGAAAACAATAATGTTGTCTTCTTAACCTAATCCTTAACTTTTAAACTTTAAGTTGAAGTTTCATCGAACCCACAATCACTGATTACTGCTTTCTTATGTGTGCCTTCATTTAAGTTTCTTTCTTATGTGGTTATGTGTGCCTTCATTTAAGTTTATCGTTTGTAATGTAGTTCGGTCACTGCGCTCTTATTTACTATTTGATTATGCAGTAGTCTATAACACGACTTTTTGAAAGATTTTTCGGCGGATTTTTCCGATCAAAATTCGACAACAATTCATTGGAATCCCAAGTTTGATAGCTAGTTTCTGCACAATCAATGGCTCCTAGGGGTTTTCCAGGGTGCTGAATCCAAATATGCAGTTAAAAAACCATTTTAACTGCTAAAAATCAAGATTTAACCTCAATTTTTTAAGCCGGATTCGTCACCAGAATCTCCAAAAAATCACATTATAAACAACTCCCTTATTTACTATTTGATTATAATTCCATCAATGCAATAGATAATATCCTTACCCTCACATGATGCCTATGAACCGCTGGCTACCAGACATACGGCTACCTCCCCTGACATGGCATGCTCTCTCTACGCTGGCGAAAAATCCACTATTTTAAATGCTGTTCCCCATTTTCCGAGTCGCACATAGATCTTTCTCTCTCGCACGCTAAGTGTTCTCTTCATCCATTGAGCAAGTGCCAGAGACGGTGCTAGTGGCGGTACCGTACCAGGTGTTCATAAATCACAGGGGACCTGATGTCAAGAAAACCCTTGCCAGCCTCATTTACAATCGCCTCACTAGATGTCACGGCCTACTGGTTTTCCTCGATGAAAAGGAAATCGACACGGGAGATGCTCTCTCCCCTGCAATCATCGGCGCCATCCAGAGTGCCTCAGTTCACGTTACCATATTTTCTGGGCGTTATGCCGAATCAAATTGGTGTTTGGATGAATTGTGTTTAATTTTGAGATCACATCACGAGCGCAACACCAAGATTATTCCCGTTTTTTCCGACGTTGAGCCTTCAGACCTTCGTCACATTGAGAGCGGGTGTTATGCAGACGCCTTTGAAAAACACCAACACAAACGTAGAGTGGCCATGGAAGTCTTGCAGAATGGAAGACAGCCCTGAACGATGCGTCCCATACTTCTGGCCTGCCGTTTAAAACGAATGGAAGGTGAATTCATACTTTAATATTTATTACTAACCTTGAAGCATATTTAGTGATAACTTTGGATTTTATCATGTTCGGTTATAACACAACCCTAATGATTTGGTTTTTCATTCAGTGACTATGGGGACATCGTGGAGAAAATTGTGGATAGTGTATTACAAAATGTATATAAACGGGAAGCGATAGAAGTCGCCAAATACCCAGTCGGCCTCGACCAAGCCGTTGAAGATTTTCAAAAAGAAATTCCGCAATATGGCCATCCAAAAGCTACTATGATTGTCGGTATTGCGGGAATGGTCGGTGCAGGAAAATCAACTCTAGCCAAACATCTCTACAACTTGAGACGCCCCGATTTTAGCAGATCAAGTATATGTGAAGTCAGAGAAAAGGGTTTGCGATATGCTCAGCAGAAACTTCTTCGTGATCTGCTGGGTAACTATAATCCGCACCACATTCACAATATCTCTCAAGGGAAACGATTTTACAGGACAACTTACCACGTCTCCCCCTAGCTTTTGTTGTTCTGGATGATGTTGATAATCTACATCACATAGAGAGTTTGTTGTTCTGGACTAGATCACAAATAACAATATGGAGCCCAGCATTAAAAGAAATACCACTCACTCTAGCCAACTTGAAGGGCTTAACAGAGCTGTTTCTGATTCAGTGCTCTGGTCTACAACATATCTCACCAGAAGGAATTGCAGCCCCAAATATCAAAATTTTAGCTATAGATGGTAGTCCCATAGATGACTTTGGCTTTCAGGATCAGGCTAACTTGGATGCTCAAAACATACATTTCAAAGTTGGTATGCGTCTTTTAAGAGATCCCATTTGGACTAACACATTCATATCCCAGATATCCATACCTGATTGTGTTACCCCCAGGCTCGAAACTATTGATCTTTCAGGAAATGTTTTTCTAATGTGCGTCAATGCCTTGCCATCAGCACTAGTAAGCAAACCTGCAAAACTGTTGTGGACTGAAGTCATTAACAAGCCTTTCAGATCTAGTAAATCTAAAATTCCTTAACATAAATAGGTGTTTTAACCTGCAAACACTGAATATCGAAGGACTTGAATCGTTGGAAGATATTAAAGTGGAGGATTGTCGGGAGCTGTAGAGGATACAATGATTGAATCAGCGGGAACGATTGAATTGCGTCCACATTTCAATAGACAATACGCTTTTCTGGGAAGATATTAGCGAATTTTTTGTGAGTGTATGTTCTTCATTACATCCAATATTTATTCATGCGAAAACAACTGTTATAGTTTGTCCTAATTAAAATCAATACATTATACTTGTGTCGTTGAATGATACGAATCGTATTTGGGAAATATGTGTAGGTGTCGCCCACAGGGTTCAAAATTGAACACGTCAGAGCCCTTCAAAGGGCCTCTGGCACGTCAGAGAAGTAGGGAGAGATTTTTACAAGTCAAAAAAAATTTAAAATATGATTTTTGACATTTAAAAAAAAAAATTGAATAATATTTTAAAATTTTTTAAGAAGGGCTAACTTTTTTTTTAAATTTCATTTTTTTTAGAATTAAAATTTTAAAAATGTTAAATTTGGGATTAAATTTTA
>APFE031020522.1:9720-34941 GCA_000404065.3 Pinus taeda
TGGTGTACATTCATAGTGTGGGTGATCTAAGCTTTACTTGAGGTGAAGAAAGGGCTTTCATAGCTGGAGGATGATGCTGGCAGAACACATGGTTGTAATCCTCTTGCTACTTTTCATCTTAAAAAGCTATTCTAGTTTTCCTCCATATTCTTGTGTACTTGTTTATATATGCATTTATATGGTTAACACACATCTGGTCCTGTGTTATTTATGAATATAGATCTTTGTTCTTTGATAGTAGTATGTTGTTGTGATTCCACATGTGCTCTTTGAAGCTAGGCAGACGAAGAAGAAGCAGCAAAGCTCTATCAGGAAGGAGTGGAAATCAAGCGCAAGACTAAGGTTGGTCTCCTTGGCCCCCCTCTCGTCTATTTTCATAAAGGAAAACAAAAGTAGACTTTACTTGTTTGTTTCTAAAATAGCCACCCATCTTAGTGGGAATAGCAGCATCCGAGTGGACACTATTCCTGGTAACAGTAATGCTTGGACAGAGACTTGCGATGAGGCGGATGCAATATGGCAATGAACTATAATATATGATGCATTGGGTATGGGCCCATTGCAATCGAAGATCACAATGGCGAGGACAATGGATGCACTTTGAAAGGCTTGTGATCCGCCGATGCGATATTTTATTAAATATATAGTTTTTATAATAAAACTAAGGGTTTTGGGGTATTTTAATAAAGGAGTTAATATATATGAGAAAGGGAACTTTTAGGGGTTTTAATACATTAAGTTAGTATTAATATGAAATATGAGTGGAAGGTGAAAAATAGACTAAGTATAATGTTTTCTTATGAGTTATTTTCTTTTCATATATGCATCAATACTTAGGGTAAACATATTTTTGTGGGTTTTTTGGGTAAAAGGGGATTTAACATGGGATTTTCACTTTTCCTAGGAAAAAAGGATTTTGACCTTAGGAAAAGCAGTTTTTATGGAAAATGAATGAATATGAATGTATAGGGGTGGGAAGGGGAAATTAGTGAATATAGGGATGAAGGGAGATGAATGGGAAGTTATTTAATTGATCTTGTAGACCTTCACTTGCTTTGTGTAACTGCCTCATGGACATAAAAAAATATGGTAAAACATGATAAATGTACATTTTGTCCAATCAATCATCAAACTTCTACAACCTTTCTTCTACTTACCCTTTGCTTATCCTATCATTTTTTCTTCACTTAATGGGTGCATTTAAGCTAGCAAACCCTTTTCCTTTCTTTTATTTTGCAAAAACAAACTATCTAATTCTAAGCTTATAGCATCCAAGGGCTCAGATTAAACTGATGAGCACCTTATTATTCTCTACCTAACTACTGATCTGCCAAGATTAAACAGTTTGTCCAGATCTTTATTCTCTAACTATAACATCAAATTTAAAGCATGAAGCAGTCAAGATTAAACAGTTTGACTATCATGGGTTGTGGCATTTATGACAAGCTGCACACAACCATTATTTTGCAGAAAAAATAGTAGTGGCATTTAGACTTGCTCACTTTCATAGTTTATTTGTTTTCTTTTCTTTCTAACCTAACATTTTCTTTTTGTCTTTTTTTTTTAGGACATCTAACCTAACATTTTCTTTTTGTCTTTGTTTTTTAGGACATCTAACCTAACATTTTCTTTGATATGGACATCATCATCAAGATTTTTTTCAAAAACATTTTATTCACTATTGTTATGTCCATATCCTAACTTAACATTTTTTTAAAATATTTTTTATTTTTTGACTATTTTACTCTACCTTATCAAAACCAAAAAATGCTACAACAGGAGGTAGGATTATACCTAAGAAATTTTTTGTCCCAGTCTTCTTTGATTTGGAGAAGGAAAGAGGAAGAAAACATAGATGGATGAAAATTACAAAATACAAAAAGGTAGAAGATGTGGGCCTCATGGAGAATAAAATCAATGAAATAAGAAAGGAATTAAATGCCTTGAGACTAAGGGATTCAGTCATGAGGGAGAAACTATAGGAAGAAAACACATGGCTAAGAGAGCAGCTGCAAGAAAAAGAGATACAACTTGCCAAAATGGAAATTTTATCTATGGAATCCATAAAATGCAGGAAACCATAAAAATACTATGTCATTTTCCTCAAGGAACAATGGTTGCAATTCCAGATAAAGACACTAACATAGTATGGCTCCTTACCTTTCCAAGACTACAGACAACTCATTGGATTTTGCAATAAGGGAATTAT
The DNA here is from genome assembly GCA_000404065.3 of Pinus taeda. Lineage (NCBI taxonomy): Eukaryota > Viridiplantae > Streptophyta > Pinopsida > Pinales > Pinaceae > Pinus > Pinus taeda. Next base: position 11,930 of record APFE031020522.1, read on the forward strand.
TGAGGATAAAGCCGATCTGATGAGTTTTACATGTACAATATGATCCTCACAAACATGAATTTCGAGGACCCCATCTCAAGATTGTGAGACATGAAACTGATGGCATTAGCCTCTTGGTTGACCCCTGATGAAACAAGGTTGAAGAAGTAAAAAAGGTGATGGAAAAAAAATAAAATGATCGTTTATACATCAGAGCAGAATTTGTGAGCCCCAAGGTTATTATCAGCAACCACAATCTCATCTCCTTTAATCCTGAATTGGCACCTAGGTACATGGCATCCCAAGAAAAATCTATCCTACATTTTGAGGACACCTTTAGGATGTTGGGGATAGAAAAATTGCATGCTTTCCAAATAAGATGGCATGCCCTGCCTCACAGTTTGCAAATCAGAGAGTATCACTCTCCAGAATGACTAAGGAATGCCTTGGAGAGAACCCCTCTATACAAAAGAATAATGCAAAGACTTAAGATCAAGGGGATAGGACTCAAACTTAGTCCTCGCTTACTGTTGGGCCTATTATAACTCTGTAATTTCCCTAGGTTAAGGAGAGAAACCCAGAGGTAACCATAAAACCACTTTGGAAGTTGGGATCTAGCCCTTCTATCTTCAGAGAGGGATCTCTCTATATGATTTAAAATTATGTTTAAGATATTAGGCTAGTTATGAAAGCTTGAGGTGGGATTTTTTAAAGGTTTGGTTGAAAAATATAGGGAAGATCCATTGGGAATGGAGTCATGAAATGTTAGGCAATCAATCACAAAAATAACATAGGAGATGTAACAAGGTAGAATAGACAAGATTTTGGATCTTATGGAGTATCTATGGAGTGGAAAAGATGGAATATGACTACGGATAAATTAGATATAGAGCATATTGAGATGAATTATATATTTAATATAAGACGGAAAACATTGATATTGTTTACAAGCTAGAGAAGAGTACGATTAAGCAAATTCAGCCCTTAATCTTCTTGAAACAATAAAGATAAAAAACATATGGAAAACTGAAGAAATAAACAATTTCACAAGAGAAAATACATCACCAATTGCTTGACATGGGAATCCTGGAACAAAGCTCTCCGTATTACTGCAAACTAATCCCTTTCAGTGCAATGCATAGCTTACATAAATGTACAACTAATACTGATTTAAATAGGAACACAACAAATTACAGAGATAACCATAATAACAGAGATGCAATGGAAATAATACTTCATTTCATTAATGTAAAATACTGAAATATGCTTACAAACAACAATGGAAATAAACCAACTAGGGCGATGGTAGCTTATCTCTGAGAAGAGATTTGACGGCTACATGCCTCTGAACTGTGTTACAATGAGGCTCAAAGGCCTATTTATTGTTGAGAAACAATGGAAAACCATAAACATCCAAAAACCTAACCCTAGAAGATGAAACGCCAAACTGTGGACCCCGTTTGGGTAAATTGGTACATCAACTTCCCGGGATCGTAACTTTGGCATACGATCTCCATTTGACGTGCCCAGTATCTCATTAGGAAGATTTATCCGAGAAATACAACTTTGGGAAGAGAAACATTAGTCCATGGACCCATGTTGCTCCCAGGTTTCCCAAAAAACGTCGTTTAGGGCCTCAAAACGGCTCCGAAAATTCAGGACCCGAAAAACTGTTAAAAACAGTAAACTATGCTACAATTAAAGAAATTGAAAAGCTGAAACAAGTAATGGTGGGGGTCCAAGTGGACTTGGCAGGTGGCCACCAATATCCACTTGGATCATTCCCCCCCCCTTAGGAAGAAATGGTCCCCATTGTGTTGAGTTCCTCCATGAGATGAGGAAAATTCTGCTGAACTTGGTCCTTGGTGAGCCACTTGCCCTGGTGAAGGAGTTGGCCTGCTTTGACAGCTCGATATAGTTGGATATTCTGCTGGCGAGTGTGCTTGATCTGTGTGTCCATCATCTGATCAGTTGTAGCATGTTCCATGCAATCTGGATTTAACTCTGTGGGTGTGAGTTGTTCTACAATGTCAGATGTGTCTAGTAATGGTGGAAAGTATGGCCGAAGGCGGTCCACATTGAATACTGGGTGTAGGCCAAGGAATGAGGGAATGCTAAGCTCAAATTCATTATCTCCCACAGCCTTGGTAATGGTGTAAGGACCATATCGGAGTGGTCTGAGTTTCTGATAGGCTCCGGTAAGGCATTCCTTTTGCAAATGTAACCAGACTTTATCACCCACCTAAAACTTGTGTGGCACCCGATGTTGATCATGTTTCTGCTTGTAATTGGCATTTGATTTCTCCAAAATGTCATGGAATTCATGGAAAATATGTTGGATGTGCTCAATGAAGTTGTTCGCCTTATCTGTTTGGGACTGGACATGAGCCGAATCTATGTGAGTATCTACAAATGGCATGGCCACATCAATGGGACATAGTGGCTGGAATACTAAGCCCACCTGAAAAGGGTGTTGGCCAGTCGAGTTGTGGAGAGCCCGGTTGTAGCTGTGCTGAACATAGGGGAGGCTCTCGTCCCATGTCCGTGGATGCTTTGAGTTTTACATGCGCAGAATGTGTACGATCATCCTGTTGACAACCTTTGTTTGGCCATCAGTTTGAGGATGGAAGGTTGTGGACTTAGTGAGTTTGGTGTCGAGCATCAACCAAAGACTGGACCAAAATGTATTGAGGAACCTACTGTCTTGATCTGAGATGATAGACTGTGGGATCCCAAAGTGTACCCACACTCGTTCAAGAGTATTTCAACAGTTGCTTCTGCTGTGATATTCTTCTTGCAGGCAACCATAATGGCCATCTTCAAGAACCTGTCGACGACCACAAAAACACAGTCGTTTCCATGCTTAGTGGAAGGAAGGCCTGACATGTAATCCATGGAGATGGATTCCCAAGGTCGACTAGGGGTAGGCATAGGGCTATAGAGGCCTTGCTTCTTGATGGTCGGTTTGGCAATGGTGCAGGCAGTGCATGATCTAATGTACTTCCCGACATCCTGTCAAAGATTCAGCCAATAGAAATACTTTTGTAGTATTGCCACCATTTTCTCGACCTTGAAATGTCCAACAGCCTGACTATAGTGTGCTTCCAAAATATTATTGGCACGCTCGCTTAAAGGAACACAAAGGTGACCCAGGTGGCATAACAGGGCATCCTGGAGGTGAAAATCTAGAACATGCTGACCCTCCAAGTGTGTTTGGTATATGTGGCCGAATTCTAGGTCACTTTTGTAGAGAAGTGGCCAATCAGAATTCTCGTGCCCACAAGAGTTGAGCACAGTGGTTAATGTCATGATCGGTGGTCGACTGAGGAAATCTGCAACATTATTGGTTCTACCCTTCTTATACTTGATATTCAAATGGAACTGTTGCAGGTATGTGGACCACTTCTATGGCGATCATTCTGCAATTTCCCTTGGGTCTCTATGAATTGCAAGGGTTAGTGGTCTGTGTGGATGACCATTTCCTTCCCCAAAATGTAATGCTTCCATTTTTGACAGGCTTGCACAATGGAATACATCTCTTTGTCATAAGTTGGATACTTCAAGACTGTGTCTGAAAGTGTCTCACTGTGATATGCTATTGGATGCCCATGTTGAGTAAGGACTACCCCAATAGCATAGTTAGAGGCATATGTATCAAGTCTGTTAATGCGAGCACTAGTGTTGTGCAGAGGTGATCTTTCAACTCTGTGAATGCCTTCTGTTGAGATTCAGACCAAAAGAATTTTTCTTTCGCTCCTCCCTTGGTGACTTGACTCAAGGGCCAAGTGATATGAAAAAATCCCAACATGAACCTGCAGTAGAAGTTGGCAAGACCTAGAAAGTTGCGGAGCTCTGTCAGAGTGGTTGGAGATGGCCAATCTCGAATGACTTGGATCTTGGCTAGATCCACATGCACCCCCTGTTAATCAATAATGTATCCCAGACACTGAACCTAGGTCATGAAAAAAGTTCATTTCTCCAAATTGGCACATAACTTGTGTTGTTGCAGTGTTTGGAGAACCTGTCGGATGTGGTGGAGGTGCTCTTCCCAACTCTGGCTGAAGATCAGGATGTCATCCAAGTATACCACTACAAATGAGTTGGTGAATGGCCACAAGATTTCATCCATTAGCCTCATGAAGGTTGCAGGAGCATTCGCCAATCCGAAAGGCATAACCAACCATTCAAAAAGGCCCTCCTTGGCTTTGAAGGCAGCCTTCCACACATTGGAGGGTTCGATTGGTACCTAGTGATATCCTGACTTCAAATCGATCTTGATGAAATATTTTGCCACCTTCAGTTGGTCCAAAAGGTCATCGATCCGTGGGATCAAGTACCTATTACGAACAATGATCTTGTTCGGCGCCCGATAGTCAATACAGAGTCTCCAAGTCCCATCCTTCTTCTGTACCAACACGATCGTGCTCCCACAGGGCGATGAAATTGGACGGATGTGACCTTTCTGCAGCAGCTCCTGAATCTGCATCTTGATCTCATCATTCTCTAGAATGGAGCACCGATAGATTGGTCCATTGGGAAACAGTGCACCTGGGGTCAGATCTATGGAGTGCTTGACCTAACAGTGTAGAGGAACCCCTGTGGGCGAGGTGAAGATGTCCTCGTACTCCTCCACAACCTTTTCCATATGTAGTTTTCGTGCGGAGGGGCCCTATGTATAGGTTGTGACCACTCTCGGTAAGCCCATCCGCTTCACGACCTCTGCCGATATGAGGTTCTTTTGGCTCCCGCTGTCGACAATGAACTGTAGCAGGGAGCCCTTTACCCACATCAGGGAGTGCAAGAGACACTCCTCTTCCTCTAGATCTTCAGGTTCCTCCTTCTGGATCTTCATGGTGGCAATGGTGGCGTTGGGCTTTGCATCAATAATATGCTTCCCTTTATGATTCCCCTTGTCAGGTTCTGATTCAGAGTCGGAACATGCATCTGATTCTCAAACCTTTAGCTCGGCTACCAGTGACTGCTTAGCAAGACACTCACTTGTGTTGTGAGTGGAGCTCTTATGGAACTCACACCACTTTCCTGTGTCCTTTTTCAGCTTCATGACGCTGTTATTTGCTTGCAGCTTTGGCGAGTTGTCTTGGGCCACCCCGCCTTGGCTTTGTCCTTTGTTCTGTGATTTGGGGGCACCTTTCCCTTGCTTCAGATTCACAGATCCAAAGTCTCGCTTCTTCTGTTTAAACTTTTGCTCGACCTTGGCAGCATATCGATATGCCATGCCAAGCGAGGGGATGTTCAAGAATTCTATTTCTTCCTGGATGTACTTGTGCAGGCAGCCACGGTACTTGAGTATCAAATGCTGCTCTGAATCCTTGATACCCAACTTTGTGTGAAGGGTATGGAAAATATTAATAAACTCTGGGACATCTTGGTCCCTTCCCTGCCGCAGCGTCGTCCACTTTATGTATTGATCCTCATAGCTTCCAATAGGGTAGTACTGCTCCTTGATGGCATCTCGGAATGAACCCCAAGTGGGTGCAACTGAAAATAGTGAACCTGTACTTTCATCCTTCTACTCGCAATAGGTTTCCCACCAGTCCTTGACGTGGGAGGCTGCTTTGAGAAGAGTGAAAATAATCTTTTCCTGACTGGAAAAATCATGAACAAAAAAATAACCCTCTAGCAGATTTAACCATTTATCAATGACATCTATGTCGATCTGACCCTCAAATATGGGGATTTCAAAATTAACTTGTACCTTAAATGGTGTGGCATTTCCCGAGTAGCTTTTGGAAGCCGATGCATCACCCCTAGGTAGCCGCTGAAGGATCTAGGAAAATATATCCATCATTGCATTCCTTTGTTACTCGAGGGCTTCTTAGAGAAAGATTTTGATAGGATCTCCTACCCCCTCATCTTTCTTTTCATCTACCATGGGAGGTCGTTGGGATTTGCAAGGATGGTCTTGCAAAGGTTCGACCAGTTCAAGCCCTAACTCCTTATATCCCTACCTCGTTGGGGACATGCAAAGAAAAATAGAGAAAAACTAGACTGCTCTGATACCACTGCTCCAGATTTAAACAGGAACGCAACAAATTACAGAGATAACCATAAACACAGAGATGCAATGGAAATAATACTTCATTTCATTAATGTAAAATACTAAAATATGCTTACCAACAACAATGGAAATAAACTATCTAGGGCGATGGTAGCTTATCTTTGAGAAGAGATGTGGCAGCTACATGCCTCTAAACTGTGTTACAATGAGGCTCGAAGGCCTATTTATTGTTGATAAATAATGGAAAACCCTAAACATGCAAAAATCTAACCCTAGAAGATGAAACGCCAAACTGGGGCCCCGTTTGGGTAAATTGGTACATCAACTTCCCGGGGTCATAACGTTTGGCATACGATCTCCCTTTGACATGCCTAGTATCTTGTTGGAAATATCTATCCAAGGACTACAACTTTGGGAAGAGAAACAACAGTCCATGGACCCATGTTGCTCCCAGTTTGCCCAAAAAACGTCGTTTAGGGCCTCAAAACGGCTCCAGAAGTTCAGGACCCGAAAAACTACTAAAAATAGTAAATTTTGTTGTAATTAAAGAAATTGAAAAGCTAAAACACGCAATGATAGGGGTCCAAGTGGACTTGGCAGGTGGCCACCAATATCCACTTAGATCAACAACCTTTGTTCATACAAGTTCCAACCCTTATTACATATTCAGAAATTGTTTAAATAATACTTGACATAACAGTTTTGAAAAATAATGGCTATGACTTAATTACATAAATAGAGATAAATTAAGCATCTCTCAAATTCATGAATGTAAAGATGAACTAAGAGATTATGTATGTCCTAGAATAGCTTTAAGAAATCTTCTTTTATTCAGGCAACATAAGACTAGTGAACTGCTTCCTTGAAAGTAAAACAAGTCCCTCTATGAATTAAGCATTTTTGCTTATCAAAATAGGTCCCTCTACAATTGCTTCTTCTTTCTCATTCATTTCCATTGAAAACTTTGAGCATTAACAATGGGAAATTAGTTTTTCAAGATTGATCCACTTTCTTGAAATTTGAGTGGTTGTAGTTATTTTCGCAGCATTATACATACAAAACATTTTGTTTCTCCTTTCCAGTGATTCAATAGCTACTGACCCATTCATGTTCTAAAACTTCAAATTATTTCATTATGGGAGCCTTTAAACCCTGTAATACAACCAAGATGCTCTTTCAGAGCTTTTGCCTCATGGGAAATTTACTTAAGAAACACTAAAATTACAGCGAAATTCAATTTTCCCTTAGCTCTTTTATGTTTAGCCCTTTCTTGTATTTATTTGCATAGGACCAAGGTTTGTGACCTAGTGCTATGCCTTTAGGTGCTAAGGCTTTTAATTGTTGTCGGGACTATTTTTTCCTTTATAAATTGTTTTGGTGCCTAAGCTCTTTGAACCAGAAAAACATGTGCCAAACTTGATATCAGAACTTTCAATTAGAGGTTTTCATTATATGAAACTTCATATCATGGAGGGTGTAAAATCTCTGATGTGCCTAGCCCTCAAGGCTCAAGTGAAAACTCAATGCCAAAGCTTCTTTGCATGTTAAAACCCTTTGGCTAAGAAGGGGGCCGATTCTTTGAAGTGTTTCATTATACTTTAAAACACTCATAAAACCATAACACATGTGCATGGGAATTTTAGGGTATTGTAACATCTCAATCAGTGATTTTATAGTGTTTCATTTGGTTTCACACTCCAAAAATTGTGAACGCCAATATGCGATAACCCCCGGTGGTCAGCCTCGGCCTTTGGCTCCTTGTGTTCCTCACAACCATGGTCCAGCCCCCATATCAGAGCACCTCTCTCGGTGATTTCCAATTGGTGTTTTTTCACTTTGATGTACAATACACCTTCGTTGATCGAAAAACGTCGATCACCTTTCTACTAATCCCCTAGTTTTGTGATGCCTCGCGTGACCACATTCCATCCCCCTTATCGAAGCCCCCCAATCGAAGAATGTCAATTTACGATTCCATTATAATTCATAACACGCCTTAACCTCCGATCCATGATGTCATCCTTGACACATGTCAGCCTGTGAATGATGACACATGTCACCCTTTGAGACCCTTTGAGACCCTGAAAATGTCGGATCTTCCTGCCATGTGTCCACTATAGGTTCGTGTCATGGTCATGTCAGCTGCCACATGGGCCATATAGGAACCAATCATTCACTGTCACGTGACCCTTATCGAATCCAATCTCTTGCTAACATGCGTCCCTTTGGGAGGAGAGTGAAAAATTCCTAGCCTTCTTTGTTTTTGCAATAAAATCATTTGTAAATTTGTTTTGGCCTTCCCCGACATTTTATCTCTAAAGGATTTTTCCTGCAATCCCGACGATTTCGAAATGTGATCTCCCTGCCATGCCTTGTAAAACGCCGATCACCAATTTACTAATTTCCCCAACAAACAATCTTCGATGTGCATTATGCTCTGATGGCCAATATGGCCATGTACCTTCGAACCGCTAGATGCGGGATTTTGGGACCCATACTTAGGCATTTTCACTTGTTTTCTGGCTTTTGAAGACCAAACTTCAATTTGCTCTATCTTTTGATTCCGAGGTCCATTTGAGGAGATCTATAGCTCATTAGAAAGCTAATTCAGATATCATCAGCATGAAAACACCTACAAGATCATCTTATAGAAAATTTACAAGAAAAAATCATTCCCACCCTCAGACTAATTTGACCACATAATTTCAAGGAAAAAATGACTTCTTTGACAAGTGAAACTTTAGGCTATAACACCCAGTGACTCATAGGCTAAGTTTCATAAGAGGATTATCAAAATAAATAAATGAACATATAAACTCTTATTATCTATTTTATAGGACCCTAACATTGGCTCCAATGGGGATGAAATCCTCCCTCTGAGGTGTCAAGAACAAAAAGCATACTAGTAGCGTAACCATTGGGAAACTTATTTCATTATCAAGACTAAAACTAACTCTGAAAACAAAAAAATAAATCATAGTTATAGAAGCCACTCATCAGAAACATAGGACCTTCACCACGGGATTCAATTCCAGATGACAGCCACCCACACTTGCACTATTTGAAACAGTAAAATGATATATGCAATGATGGTGTTTGTTACTAGCTGACCTTAAGTGAAATAGTGCTTGAGAAACCTACCATTAACAAGTTCTTCGGCAGCATTTCTCCAGTCAGATCTTCCAAAAAAATGCATGATTTCCATGAATAGCAACACTCTGGTAAGGGCCTTTCCACAAACTTTCAAACTTCCCATGCTTCCCTTTTGTTTCATTCCTGACATCCCACTTCAAAACAATGTCATCTAGTTGAAAATCATCTGCCTTTACACTTTTGTCATGAATTCTCTTGATTTTATCCTGGATCACTTGTGCATTGTTGTAAACTTATTCCCTTGTCCACTGCAAATGTACTAATTGATTGATCCTCCTTTGGACATCATTTGGTTATGATTCCTCTTCCTACAATATTTTAAGTACTAGAATTCCTAGGGAAATAGGAGAAACTACATCTATTCCATAAACCAATTGGAAAGGTGACATTCCAATCAACTTTTTTGTACTTATCCTATCAGACCATAAAGCATTTATTAATTTCTTATGCCAGGATTTCTTGTTTTCTTGTAGTAATTTCTTTATGATGTTTACCAATGATTTGTTAGAAGACTCTGCTAACCCATTTCCCTGAGGATAATAGGCAGTAGAATCTCCTAACACTATGTATTACTTGTTACAAAGATCAATCATCCTTTTTTATTTAAAGGTAGCAGCATTATCTGTAATAATTTTATGGGGACAACAAAACCTATCGAGAATATGACCTTCAAGGAATTGCATGATTATAAAATTTGTAGCTTGTCTGGTTGGAATGGCTTCAATCCATTTGGTGAAGTAGTCTGTTGTTGTCAACATCCACTTGTGTTGAGATGATGAAATTGGATGAATTTCTCCAATGAAATCTAAACCCCACTATTGCAAAGTCACCTCCACTGAGATAGGTTTCAAAGGTAGAGGTAGGAGTTTTCTCTTACCTTCAAAAAATTTGACGTTGATGACAAGTTGAAACCTTTTTATGAATGTCTGCAAACAAGGCAGGCCAGTAAAAGTCAGCTCTCAGGATTTTGTTTGTTGTGGCTTTCTAGTACAAATGTCGTCCATAGTCACCTTGATTAAATTCTTCCATGATTTTATTTGCTTCATCCTTTAATAACAATTCAACAAATACATCGAGCATCCTTCCAATACAAGGCTTGATCTAAAATGCAAAACTTAACAACCTTCAATTTTAGAAACCTTGCATTGGTTTTCATCAAACCAGGGGGGCTTGTAAATTCTTTAAAGCATAGACAATATCGAGATACCAGGGAGAAGTAAGAAAAATCTCTGATACCTCTGGAGCCGCCATATCTTCTTATTCATCAAGAGCAGCTACAAACTTTATATCTAATGCATGAAAATTTGACTCAACCATCAGTTTGGCTAGTCCTTAAACTTTGATGAGCTTTTTAGGCTTTATCTCAATGTCATATTCTAAAAGCACTGCTATCCATTTGCCTCTTTTCCCATCTAGATGAACCTAAGTGAGGATATCTTTTACCACTACACTTGGAACAAAACCAATTATGTGAGAATGTAGAATATACACTCTGAAGTCTCTCAAAGCCTTTACTAAAGCAAAAGCTTGTTTTTCCATGATATTGTACCTCGAGGAGGCATCTCTTAAAGTTCTGCTGAAGAATGTTATAGGTTGTCCATGTCCCTCATTATTTTTCTGTAACAATATTGTTGCAATAGTGTGTTCTGATGCAAAGGAGAAAATCATGAAATCTTTAGTAAAATTAGGACTAATCAAAACAGGATCACATGTCAAATATGCTTTCACCTCACTGAAATATTTTTTAGCCTCACTATTCCATTTTATCTTAGTGTCCTTTTTCAGCATGTTTTTTATTTTCCTTAAGATCTCAACTAGGTTTGGGATGAATCTTCTCATAAAATTTATCCTACCAATGAAAGACTGAACTTATTTTTTGTTCCTGGGGGGATCAATATTCATTATTGCTTCAACTATGTTGGGGTCTATTCTGATACCTTCCTTTGAAATAATGTGACCTAGTAGCTTACTTGCCTCCAATCCAAACAAACACTTTTTGGGGTTCAGGAAAATACCAAACTTCCTGCACTTTTCAAAAACTGTCTTTAAGTGATCTTCATCTATCTTAGAGAATACAGTGATATCATCTAGATAAATTTCAATAAACCTATCCTTCTCATCTGCAAAAGAAATATTCATTGCTATCTAGAAAGTGGCTCCTACATTCATAAGGCCAAAGGGAATCTTCACATACATAAAGGTTCCCCGTGGTGTCGTGAAATTTGTTTTATGATGGTCATCTGGATGTACTAGAATTTGATTATATCTTGAAAAGCCTTCAAGTAAAGAAATTATGTTGGACCCAACTACCCTTTGTAAAACATGATCCATCTTTGGTAAAGGGTAATTTTCTGTGAGGGAAACTTTGTTTAGATTCCTCAAATCCACACACAATCAAATTTCCCCTATCTTTTTCCTTACTGGCACCAAATTTGATAACCACTTCAAAAACCTCAAACGCACAATGATTTTGGAATCCAAAAGCTTTCTGGCCTCCTTCTCTATCAAGGGTAACATAACTGGATTCACCCTTCTTAATTTCTACTTAAAAGGCTTTTGATCTCCTTTGATGGGAATGGTATGTTGTAAAATGTTGGTATCATATGCGTTCAGATATTCATATCCCCAATAAAACACATTAGAATATTCTTTTAGCGAATCAAGACACTTCTATTTTTCTTTAGGAGGTAAATACTTGGACAAATTTATTATATTTGGATTAATATTAGTACCTATATTACAGTCTTCCACTTTGGCTCTTATAGGTTGTATCTTTGGCTCTCTAGCTACATAATTAAAATCAAGAAGCTCTTATAATGGCGTCGAACCGCTTGGCAATAAATTGTCTTTCAATTGTAGGACCACAAGATATTCTAGATTTTCATCAGTCTCATTCAATACTATTTCATTCCTACCATTATTTACATCGTTATCTATATCAATATGTACATTCTCAAATTCTTCTTTTAACTGCAAAAAAAATTCTATTTGCTTATCACTACCAAAAACCTACCATTATCTAACATTATCTGGGACAGCTAGCCTATGCTTCACTTCAACTTCAAATTTTCTACTGGGATGAAAAGGCATCTTACAAGTACTAGCTAATGTAGCCAATGCATCATCTAAGATATTTTTACCCTTAGGAATCAGAGATAATAGATACTCTAGGAAACAATGCAAAAAATCTAAGACATCATTTCTATAGGCCCTTAGTTTAGGGTATTTAGTCGAGTACTCATCTTTGATTTGATTAATGATGAGTTCTCAATCACCATGTATAGAAATCCTTTTAGCTCCTAGCCTCTTCAAAAGTTGCAGCCCTAAAATAAGTGCTTCATACTCAGCTATATTTTTTGTGCATTGGAAATTGAGCTTGTAAGAATATCCCTTTACTCTACTTGTTTGTGAGTTTGAGACCCAAACACCTGCCCTTACTCCTTCCTTACTCACTTCCCCATAAAAATCCATATTCCATAGTGCTTCACCCTCTTCATCGTTTTTCTCAACATCTAGTTTAATGTCCTTTGTTTTGCTCAATTCAATTTTTAATTCTGACACTTTCTATTCTACACATATATCATTGTATAGAATGAAGGAATCCATATCTGAATGTACAAAATACAAGGGGTGTTTATTTGGTTTGTCTTGGCTTCTTACCATATATTTCATTAATTCTTCCCTATACAACCTTCTTTGTTGACCAAAAATAGGAATAGTATCATATGTCATGTCCATCTGCAATGTACCATGTAATTTTCTTCCCATGATCTCGATAACAACATTCCATATTTGGGAGGTATGTCTACCACTATAATGTCCATTACCACACTCTTTACTAGAATTTGGGCCAGATTCACACATAAATCCTTGATGAGACCTAAGCATCTTACTTTGATAGAATCAAAAGAATATAAATCTTTGTAGGGTCTTGTTATATCTAATCCTAGCTTTTCCATGATGACTCTAGGCATAAGATTATGAGAAGCACCAGAATCAAGCATGGCATTGTGTAGAATATAGTCATGGATATTCAAATTGACATAGAAGGGGGTCACATTTCCATCCTAAGACTTCCCTTCAAATTTAGGTCCAAGCAATAATTTTGGTTAATAATCTGTTAAGTTGATTGTGTCTGTTACATCCCTTATTTAAGTGCCTTCATGACTTGAGATCTATATGCATTCTTGTTAATCAATTATGTCAAAGGAATATAAATATTGATATTAGCTAGTTCATTTTCAATACTAAAAGAAGTTGTAGATTTATCTACCTCTTTAGCACTTGCATCTTGTTTCTGAGCAATCTCTTTTTGAGAATTATTCTTTGTCTGGCTAGTGGAAGGTGCATCACTCTGAATCTTCTTGGGAGGGTTTGTTGCAGTCTTCGTTCTCCTCAAATTATATTGTTTGTGTACCTTCATGATATCATTTTGGTAACCCTTTTTATAATCATCAGTTTCTACAGGGGTGACTTCTAGTTATGATAACAAAAACATATATTGTTCTTCCTTAGTTAAGAAAACATTATCTATTTCCTCTTCCCCAAAAAGATTTATCTTATTTTCTTCAAGGTCCTTAGCTATCTCAGCTTATTCATCTACATAATTCTCCTGAAATGGAGGTCTAATTTGCTGCTAATCAGCTGGGCCTCTTTTCTCTCTTTGTTTAATTTGGGTGGATTTCTTCTAAAATTAGGATTTCTAATTTGAGGACCCCCTTGAGTTTCACTTGGTGGATCCCCATCAGTTAAACTTATCCTCTCCATCATTTTTTCCATGGTTTTAACTAAGGTGTCTAAATTTGAATCTGATGAAGAAGAAGAAGGTTCTTCTTTGATCATGACTCTTCTCTCATCCTTTAACCTTCCTCTCTTATCCAATAAATTTTCTTCCAAACTAACAACATTCCTTCACATTTCCTCTAGGGTAGTAGGATTTCTCTCCCTTAATTGATAATACATATCTGCATCAAAACCATTTGGAAATTTGATTAGAGCTAGCCCTGGTGGAGGTTGTATTACTGCTGGAATAGAATTGTAAACATTATTGAATCTAGTGCAATAATCTTGAACTGTTTCACCAGGAGCTCTCTTTATACTCTCATATTCGACCAAGATTTGAAGAGGATTCTTCTTTACTTCCCACCTTGTAAGAAAACTTCGATGAAATTGTGATCGATCAACAATACTAGATGCTGGCAATGCCCTTAACCATTTCTTAACATCTCCTATCAAACTTTGTGCAAAGGGCCTCATTTTCACACCATCTTCCTCAACTTCTTGTAAATTTGAATAGGCATTCATCTTGTCTATGTGTTTTTGTGTTGCGATTGGCTCAAGGTTATCAAATTGAGGTATACAACTATGATAATCCTGTGGCATGGCATGGAGCTTGTTATCCTCCACAAGATCCCAAGGTTGAGAAATGAGATTGAAGGAGGTAACCTCAAACCAGAGAGGGCCCTCTCTATGATCACAGCCAAAAATGACTTGAGAAAGAATAGATTTTAGGCTAGATATTTCAGCTCATGTAAGGTTTTGAAATTTAAGGTTTTGCTAGATCAGGAGTCAAAATCAAGGAACTGGACCAGGTCTCAAGGGTTCAGTTGCAAGATATAAAAGGAGCAGGGTAGGTTTTCTTTTGTGATATTTTGGGGTTTTGTCGACGTAGTGTAGGTTAGAAAATCAAAGATTCAAAATGAGAATGGAAAGCATGAATTCATTTATCAAAAGATAGATAACACAAAGATGAAGTTCCTATCAAAACAGAGCTTAAAATTTAAGAATTATGTTAAGCATAGATATGGAAAGAGGATACATTAAACATTCATTAAAGTGAATCACTGAAGAAAAACACTATCACAAACTCATACCACAAGAATTCCTAAATAATAGTTGCGACTGAAATTTGATTTCCTATAAAAACTAATAATTACAAGCTCCAAGCCTTTCACTCTCTGATGTCCAACAACTAATACTTAAAAATATAAAATATTTATACAATGTTTTATAGAAAAATATCTTGAAACAGACTTCAATATTTATTACAAAAATTCCTAAAATAGATCAAAACTACTAAAATATTATTTCTCTTATATCTGGAGTTGTTCTGGTGTAACTGAGGCCTTGAATGAACATTTTTGTTACTCCTGTTGTTTGATGGACTTCCTGCTGTTCCATTTTTCCTGCAATCAGTTCTGAGAACTGTTGTAACAAATATGTAATGTTGGCTCCTTCTATTGCTTTTTTCTATTAAAAGTTAGCCAAGGGACCAATTCTTCCTCTGTCATTAACCCTGATCAAAATCACATCCAGATCGGGCTTATGTCTTATCACAAATGCATTACAAACAAAGAATGTTAAAACTGATTTTTCGTGTTTTTTACAAAAGGCGGACCTGAAAACTTAAACACCGCAATTTATAAAATATTGCATCCACAGGGCTTTATCGCAATTGCATCTAAACGGAAGACTTTACACTCTTCCATAGTACTTTCACCGATGGACCGGACACGATATTTTATTAAGAACCAATTTATAATATAATAGTAACACCTGGTAGATTTATTTCTTTATAAAAACCAGTATTTTCAATGTAATACGGGTTAGCATTCGGAGCTAAGGACTCCTGAGGGCATTGTATGTTTTCTGAAAAGTTTTTCCGGTGAATGAAATGAAATATGGAAGGTGATTTGTAGTGATTCTTGTAAGTTAGTCTTATGTGCTTACATCTCTTGAATGTATGTCTTCTTGCTTGGATAAAAACCATATGTTTAACTCAGAATTCATCTTAAATGGTGCTTTGATTAAGTTTTACCAAGCGGTTAATGTTTGCTCTTAAAGAAACAATTAGAATTCACATATAGTTTGATGCTCTCTGTGTTGCCTTCCATTTTTCTCACAGTCATCCTCCTACAACGATTTAAACTTAATTTCATCACCAAGACTGCCTACCTTGCCCCTATGAAGAAAGCCCCTTCTCTTTATATCATATCTCTGGAAAAATTTGATTTGACATGACTCCATGCCCAATGGAGGCACTTCTCTGTACCCACCAAAATTAAAAACTCAAACTAAAAATTCATCTATTGAGCTGAAATAACTAGCCTAACATATTTTCCCACTCCAGCCATCATTGGTTGTGAGCTCATAGAAAGAGCCCTCTCCAGTTTGGCAGGGCTAGTTGCTAAACCCTAAGTGGTCTGAGGTTACCTTCGTTGATCTCATTTCTCAGCCTTGGGATATTGTGGAGGATAATAGAGGTGTCCTAATAAGACATTTTAATGCTAAAGGATTTTTTCCGCAATCCCGATGATTTTGAAATGTTATCGCCATGCCATGCCTTGTAAAACGTCGATCACCAATTTTTTTATTTCCCTGACTGTCAATCTCCAATATTTCTTGTGATCTAATGGAAAATACGGCCATGTACCTCCGAACTACGGGATGTGGGATTTTGGGACCCATACTTAGGCATTTTCACTTGTTTTTTGGCTTTTGAAGACTAAACTTCAATTTGCTCTATCTTTTGATTCTGAGGTCCATTTGAGTATATTTATAGCTCAATTGAAAGCTAATGCAGAGCTCATCAGCATGAAAACACCTACAAGATCATCTTACAGAAACTTGGCAAGAAAAAATGCTTCCTATCCTAAGGCTGATTTGACCACATAATTTCAAGGACGAAATGACTTCTTTCACAAGTGAAACTTTAGGATATAACACCTAGTGAATAATAGGCTAAGTTTCACAAGCAAATTCTCAAAATATATAAATGAACATACAGACTCTTATTACCTATTTTATAGGACCCTAACACGACCTACAAGAGAGAAGAAACCAGGTAGAAGAACAAAAGGAATGGACAAACAAAGAGGCAAATACAGGTTTCTATCCACGGGAAGGCACACCATATGAGGTGCCTGATGAGCCCCGGTATTGAAGAAAGGATGTTGCAACTCCTACGGAAAACAAATTTACTTTATCAACCCAGGGTTTGTACAAACTTGGAGGTGATAGGGCTATATGCATAGCAGATGCAACAATCTATTCTTGTCACTTCTCAACTGGGGCGATAAACCACTAGGGTATTTCAAACTAGTCTTCTATTGACTAGAAGGAGGCTGACTACTGATAGTGAATGTAAAGATTTCTTTAATGCAGAAAGTAAATGCTTGCCTATTTTAAGGAAATGAAAGTGTTGAATAGAAAGTGCTACAAAATGACATGAAATTGGCTAGCTAAGAACTAACACACATTACTTGCATAAGAGACCTAATTTAACCTTGCATTCTATTATCTAGCTATTTGGAAAAAGTAGGCATGGGAATTATCCTAATATTGTTATGACTAATGTATGCATGCACTAACTAATTTTTGTAGAAAAGAGTTTTGGTTTTCAATTTAGAAATGTAAATTCTAAGCTAGACAAGTTGATCTTTTGCAGGGGAGGAAGGTATGGGAAAGCTAGTCCAAAATGTCATTGAGGGGTATGGAGGTCAGTTTGAAGGCCTACCCTAGGCTCTTGTCATCATTTCAGCCCAAAATAGTCCAAAGCAAGCTACTACATGGTTTCATGTATTTGCTACAGGGTTTCCTATATTTTCGACAGGATTTCCTATAGTTACTACAGGATGTCTTGGTTTACTACAGGAAACTTAGCTTAAAATTGCAAGAAGGTAGGGAAGGTGAAAGGAAGTGCTAGGAAGATGTATCATGGTGGAATAAGGTATGGGGAAGGTGCACACTACCCAAGGATCATCCCAACTCTTTAGGATGGTTGGATTTGCTCAAGGTGGATGTCCACGGTGGCTACAAAACTGAAATTTGAATTAGTGTTTGGTAGGGTTGGGCGAGAGGTGGATAAGACTTAGATGAGGCTGGTGGAATGAGTTCCTCCCTACAGATCAGCAACTCCTGCAAAAACACATATTATTTTCTTCATTCATTCACAGCTTTATTTAAATGTGGAAAAGATGTGTTGAATTTTAGAAATTGATTTATTGATGGCTAATGGCTTAAATATATAGCATGGAATGCTTTCTAATCTACAACAAACTCAAGAAACCAAAATGACAATTGTGGTTCTTCTAAGAAATCTTAAACAATGATCTACTCAACAAGAAATCCTAAGCTATGTAATAACCAAAAGATAAATCTATTTTTGGGGCTGTGAGAGTGGGGCCCTCAAACCATGATCCCATGAGGGAGATGAGGATGAGGCCACTGCCACAAGATTTTCTAAATTATTTTCTTTCACTATTGTAACACTAATCTACTTCTCCAACTAATGGAAGAAAAACTAACCAATCATTCAAAGACTTGTAAATTAAGAAAAACAGAGATAACATCAGCAACTAATCTATGATTCTAATATAAGAATACATGTACAAAAAGAGGAACTTTTGTTGCTAGGGTTAGGCCTTAACCCAAGAGCTTCAGCCCTCTAATTCAACTTAGTGTTGGATCAAAGAAACCCTTTTCATTATCATCAAAATGTCAAAAATAACATGAGAATAAAAATCACAATATCTTAGCTCAAAATTGCCTCTTGGCTACAAAAAAAATTGAATCCTAAGAAGGCCCAAGGCCTTCTTATTTATACAACTGGAGCTACCAACAACTTCCTTAAAATTAGGGAGGCTTGGCTTCCAAACTCAAGATGGAATTGTCTTCAACTATCATTGGTTGTCAATGAACTTGATGGGCTTGGATGCTTGTAACTCCGAGCTGATGAGATCTAGTGGAGGAATTTTCGAGTGATTGAGGAGTTAAGGAGGGAGACCCAATTTCCTAAAATCCCTCTTGCTTTTCTACTTCTAGTTCTTGCACTTAAATTAGCCCAAATATGCTCCAAATCCTGCAATTAATGCACAATTTCCCACATGACATGACATAACATCCCACCTTTACCCTTCTCACTAAGAAAAATATAATAAAATATGTAAAGAAATGTGAGAAAATTTGATTTTAAGAAGCTAAAGAGTGTCATTAAGGCCCGTATAATTTACCTATTAATGAGCCTCATCATCACCGCCCTACTGAAAGTGTTGCTCATGCTCTGAGAAACTTAGTCTATGTCCATATCTTTCATAGCTCTTGTGGCCTCTCTGACATCCCAGGCCTTTGTTGATGGAGTTTCCTCTTATGGATAAAACCCTGCATGTTTCTCTATTTCCTCCCACTGCTTTCTTTCCTCTTCCTCCTTTCTACCTTCTAGCATACCCAATAGCAAGGGTTGATTGAGTTTCAAACCAGTCCAATTGATTTTGAGTCTCTGTATTGCATTCTTATAAAGTGGGGTCCTTTCTAGTGCATCTCTCATTCTCTCAGGGGAATGATACCCCCTGATCCTTAGGTTGTATGGTAGGGTTCTCCATCTCCTTTGGCATGCTTGTTGGATTTTATTCCCTAGAAATCTCAAGTTTTTCTCAAAATGTGTGATTGCTTGTTCTTGTTTAGATAGGTATCTTGGTGCAAGATGGGGATCATTGTTGATGATGTTGTGGGTGCTAATGACATCCATTGAATTTATATATTATGATTTGATGTAAAGGGACTACCTTTCTTCTCTTTCCAACTCCCTCTTCACCTCCTTATACCTGACCTCCTCATGAATCATCCATGATGCAAGGTCCATTAGTTGTAAGTCCCCCAAATTTGAATTAGGGTCCCACATATTCAAGTATGTTAAGGCCAAGTTGTGAAAGTAGAATTAAAATATCTTGGCCTTATCCTATAGGGTGCTCTTGTCACATAGTTCAATGAAATTCCTATAGTCTTGGAAAGGCATAGTCCCGTGTTGTGCTAGTGTCTTGATCTGAAATTGCAGCCATTGATCTTTGAGTTACAAGGCATATGATTTTGGTGGCATCTTGCATTGGAGTTCCTCCATGGAGAGGCTTGCCATGGTGGCCAATTAGCTCTCATTTTGTTGTAACTGCCTCCTTAGCCATGTGTTTTTTGCCTATAGTTGAGATCTCATAATTTTTTCCCTATCTCTTATCTTACTCAACTCTCTGCCCATCTCTGGTAGTTTATCTTCCATATGGACCACATCCTCTACCTTCTTTGGTTTGGCAATTTCATCCAGCAATGTGTCCTTCCTCTCTCATTCTCAAGCTCAAAGAAGAGAGGGATGGAAAATTTCTATGGTATTACTCTACCTCCCTCAATGAATCTGTAATAAGAGCTTAGATTGGGTTGTGGGCTAGGCTCATGCAGCTCTTGAAACTGTCCCTCGGATGTCTTTGGAGAAGATTCCCCCTCCTACAACTTTTGTTGTTGCTTCCTTGCTTTCCCTCTATCCATGTTGTCCTTCCTATAGCTTTTTCTATGTTTCCTATAGTGCTGACAGAGTTTCCTGTAGGGTGGCTGAAATAGGTTTGCTTCCTCGATGGCTCTCTAAGGTGGTCTCGGTCTTCTCATATCTCGAAATGAAAAAATGGTGCATGAGAGTTTGGAATGTTTGTTATTTATGGTCAATTTCTTAGAGAGTTGTATTAGCTGGAAATGTACGGGATTTCCTCTTTCGGACCACTGGCCCACCGTTAGTTATCATGTAGCCCCCCCTCCCCCCCGCCCCCCCCCCCCCCGTAATCACCACCCGCTCTCACACAACTTAACTCGACCACACATTTTCAACCCATTCTCCTTGATGTGACATTGCAACATGTCATGCTGACTAGGAGTTCAATTATTTTTTTTGAACTGAGGGCGGCCAATTTAACTGGCCACCTCCAGCTTATAAAGTGGAACTTTTTCATATTCCTACACTTTTATGATATCGTACTTAGGAAAGAATTTGGTTGAGGTGCCATACCTATGCCTTCCTTTGCTTGGTGGAGATATGTTGGAGGGTGCTCGATTGTGTTATATTCTTTCCACGACTAGCCAACGCAGTTAACCAGGGGGTTAGAGGGGGGGTGGAGCCCCCCCCCCCCCTTTGTTGTGCTGATTACATAGTGGGGGGGTCACAGAGGGTTTGAGGGGTGCAAGTAACCCCCCTTTATGGGGTCCGAGGCAACGCCCCGAAAAATTTTGGTTTTGGACCCTATATTAGGTTGGGCGGACCTACCTATGGTTTTGTGCATGATTTTCACACATGGTTTTGGATGCGATGGTTTTCGGTCCATGGTTTTGGACACAATGGTTTTTGGTCCATGGTATTGGATGTTTCGGCATGTATAAATATGTATTGTAACATTGAAGGGAAAATAATGAAAAATCAAGCTGGTAGTCTTGGTTTTGGGATCCAGGGGAAAATCTCTGTGTATATGTGTTTTATGTGTTATGCTCTCGCATTGTTTATTTTCTATCTTTTAGAATTCGTATGCAGGTAATTTATATACGGGGTTAAAAAATACATTTGGTATCGGAGTTGTTTTGGCTTAAAGGGGATGCCTTTGTTGTTGAGGGGTTTTTCTCAGGCATGTGGCAGACCTTGTTCAGTGGGAGATCTGTGAGATCGATTCTGGTGGTGAAAGAAGATGGTGAGTAGTGGAAAGATAGAGATTGAGAAATTTAATGGTCAGAATTTTGAGTTGTGGAAACTCAAGATGAAGGATCTATTGGTGGATAAAGATCAATGGATCGCACTAGATTCGGGTACTAAACCAACGGGAGTGTCCGATGAAGAATGGAAGAAGTTGGATCAGAAGGAAAAGAGCACAATACGATTGTGTGTCTCATATTCAATATTCTTGAACGTATCAGGGGAAGCTACGATGAATGCTTTGTGGGACAAGTTAGGGACTTTGTACTAATCTAAGTCTCTGGTGAGAAAAAGTTGTATAACCTAAGGATGAAAGATGGAGACTCGGTGGCAATCATTTAAACACATTTAATATTGTGGTAAGTCAGTTATTATTTGTTGATATTAAAATTTCAGATGAAGATAAGTGCACCAGTTTTTTGTGTTCTCTACCAGATTCATGGGATAGTCCGGTTATTGCAATAGGTAGCAATACAATTGCCTTGCAGTTTGATGAAATAGTCTCATCCTTGCTGACGGAGGAGACGAGATGGAAAAATATGGAGAGCCAGAATGGTGATTCCTTGTCTATACGAGGATAGTCCCAGAACAGAAACAAAAATAAGTCATCAAGTGGGAGATCTAAATCTAGAGGGAGATCTAAATCTCCAGGAAAACCTGTAAAGGTGGTGAGCTAGAAATGCAAAAAGGAAGGGCACTACAAAAGGGACTGTAAATATAATGCTCCTGATAAAGGAAAGGGATCTGATGATGCTCCTTCTGCAGAGGCGAAAACCACCTCAGATGAAGGTGCGGATGTGTACTTGGCTTCTTCAAGTAGACATGTAGATCATGAGGCATGGTTGATTGACTTAGGTGCATCCTTTCACTTCACTCCCCATAGAGAGTGGTTCTACGAGTATGATAAATACGATGGTGGCAATGTCTTCTTAGGGGATGATAGGAAGGCTAGAATCATTGGTCGCAGAAAAGTAAAGTTGATGTTGCAAGGTGGAAGGGTTAAAACACTTCCGGGTGTTTTGCATATTCCTACATTGGCTAGAAATCTTGTTTCTATAAGCAAGCTAGATGATGCAGGTGTAAAAACAGTGTTTGAGAAGGATACCTGCAAGATGGTTCAGGGAGCACTGGTATTGATGCGGGGAGTTCAGATTGTAAATTTGTACAAGATGCAAGGTAGCATTGTTGTTGATGGGTGCAATAGCTCTATGGTTCCTGAAAGTGGAGGAGAAAATCTAGTGGTCTCTAGAGAGAAGACCATGTTGTGGCATTAAAGGCTTGGAAATATTGGAGAGAAGGGCCTTTGAATACTTCATGGTAAAGGTATGGTAGAAGGTATGAGTAATAACTCTCTGGATTTTGATTTCT